>JAJJKW010001637.1:0-50986 GCA_023805745.1 Isotricha sp. YL-2021b | reverse complement strand
AGTTTTTAATAATATTAAAGATCATCCTTTGATTTAATGGTTATCATAAAATAATTAATAATGTTAAAATAGAAAATATTTTTATAATAATAATATTCTTATTTAGAGAAATACTTTTTTCTTTATTTCCATGAAATATTATAAATTCTTTTAAAACTTTATTTAAATACAAAATTATTTCATATTAATAGTGAAAAACAAAATGCTTCTATTTTTAAACAATTATAATAATAATTAAACAAGAATTTGAAGAAGATGATACAATGATTATTAAAAGAAAATGTGTTTACAAATTATTTTTTATTGTATTCATTTAAAAAGTTAATATTAATTATTGTTAATAAATAACTTGATTTTTATATATTCATTTATTTTTTAATAAAAGAATACTTTTTGACAAAAATTCTTGATTAATAAATAATGAAAAATAAAAAAAAAAAATAATAAAAATAAAATAGAAAAAAAAATAAAATAACATTTATATATCTTCCTCTATATTTTTCAATTTTTCCCATAAAAGTAGATTTTCTTTACTAATTTTATTAAAAAATTGTTGATAATAATCAATATTATTTTTTTTAGGAAAAGCTCTTTCAAAACCTCCACTTGGTCTTAAAATTTCACAAAAAGCTCTTTCAACTTTTTCTTCTGTAAAACTTTTATAATAATTTTCATTATCATATCCTTTACCATTAATATGATTAAAAGGAATAATTCCTAAAATATTCTCCATATCAATTAATAATTTACTTTTAATTATACTATCAACTTTAGTATAACTCATTAAACTTGGAAAAGCATTTACTTCTATTAACCAAGGATTTAAATTAGAATCAATTAATACATCAATACCAAATAAACTAAATAAATTATTATCATAATAACCATATTGTTCTTCTGAAATAATTTCTTCAGATAACATAGTTAATATTGTTTTTATAGAAAAATCTTTTATTTTAATCATAATATTATTAAAATCAAAATTATTTTCTCTTTTAAATTTATTTTTTAAAGCATGAAGAGTCCATGTATTTCCAATTTCAGCTTCAGGATCATTATTAATAATAAATTTTTTAGATTTATCATTTAAAGAAGTATTTGTTAAATGAATAAATAAATTTTTTAAAGTTTCTAAAGATAAAACATAATCTTCAGTAGCAACTCTAACTAAACCATCATTATAAATATATATTATTAATGGATTTATATTTGTTACTAAAAGATACATTCTTAAATCATATTTTTTTCCATTTACTAAATTTGGATTTGAAATATATTTTGTTATTATACATGATCTACAATTTATTATATCTTTTATTGATTGAAGTATATGAATTCCTCTTCCTTGATCTCCTAAAGTTGGTTTTATTAACCATAAATTATCTAAACTTAATTTATAATTTTTAAATTTTTTAAGAAGAAATTTTCTATTATTTGGAATTATATATGTTATTGGTAAATATCTAAAATGTTTTGGAAATTTTTTTTTTAATTTTAGATAATTTATTAGTAAATTGTCTTTTTTTGCTATTGATAAAAAAGACATTAAAGGAAATGATTTTTGATATTTAAACATGTTTTTTAAATATGGTAATAATCCATTATAGATAAAATTTGAGGAAGAATGTTTTTTAACTCTTATAATATTATTATAATCTATACTTTCATGTAAACAATTATATTCTTCTTTATTTGGATATACTGTTGAAAAAACAAAATATTCTTTTTCATTATTTGATAATGTTATTTTTGTTATATTATATTCTGATAAATTTTGCTTAATTTCTGTTAATGGAGAATAAGAAAAAAAAACTGTTCTTTGAGGAATTTTACAATATTTTGAAGGATTTAATAAATTTAATTCTTGTTTTTCTATATTTATTATTTCTGGATAATCTTTTAAATATTGTTCAAAAGAATAAAAATTATTTTCTGATATCATATTGTTTTTTTGTATTTCTTTTTCTTTAAATAAATATTCATGATATATATTTAAATTCGGAAATATTATTTTTTTTTGACTTTTATATAAACATTTTATAAATCCATTTTCTATATAATATTTAGTTAATAACAATAATTTTTTATTAAAATTACAATTATTCCATATATAAAGGCACTCTTTTTGATTTATTTTAAAAATTAAATTACATCCTAAATTATTAATTTCATACCAATTACTTTTGCTTAAAATATACAAAGATATTTTAGTTAATTTTAATTTATTATAATTACTTTCTATCATTATATCTTCTAATTTTAATGATTTATCAAAATGTATTGTATTTTCATATGAAAGCTTAATTGTTTTACTATTAATTTCATATGATGTTATTAAATTAACAAAATATACTATCTTTTTTGAATGAAATAAAAAGTTTTCTGCTTCATATTTTGTTTTAAAACCATATCTTAACATACTATTTAAATTAAATCCTAAAATATGAATAATGTTATGAACCATTTCACTTAAAAATAAATCTTTATTTGTATAATTATAATTTATTGGTAAACCAATTAAAGCTATGATTGGTTTATATGTATAATCATCAATTGCACAAATTCCACTTTTATAATTTATTAATTCATTATCTAAATATACATAAATTAATATATCAGAATTAATTATTGTTGGTAAATTATTTGATTCTAAAATATTTATTTTATTACCACATATATTTTTAATATTTGTTGAAATTAAATATGAATTTAAAGAATATAACATTTTACTAAAAGAATATGAAATTTCTGAAAATATTTGTTTGATATTTTCTTTATCCACTTCAGAAATTATATCATTTTGATTATCAAATTTTGAATAAATAAATGAAATATTTAAAGCATGAGGATTATTTTTTGGAGAAAAAGTTGAAATTTTTTTAGGAGTTTCAAAAGGAAAATCCTCATAAAAACCACATTCAGTTTTTATTAAAGATATTTGTAATGAAACAAATAAAATAAATGTGGTAGATTTCATTATTTTTTTCATTTAAAAAAATAATTATTTACCGTTAAATACATTTAAAATATTTAATTTATAAGTGAATATTTATTTAGTTTTTGATGGAAAAAAAAATAAGTTTAAAAAATAAAAAAACAGTTCTATTTTAAAATTAAATAATAATACAATTGCAACAACATCATATGATAAATCATTAAAAATATTTGATATAAATTTAATTTATTATTTTCTTTTCAATTAGGTAATTATCTTCTTTTTTATTTAACTCAAATACATACAAATAAACGTTTAATTTGTTCTTATGAAGAAATTTATGTAATTTATAAATAAATTAAATTACGATTTAATACAAATGTTAAAAGGGAAAAATTATTGTATTGTTAAAATAATTGAATTATATTATTCTAAATTAATTTAATGTTCTAATGATTCTACTATTTAAATATGGTATAAAAATGTAAATAATTTTTTTGAATGTGAATGTACTATATTGCTATTAATTTAAAAGGTGTTGATAATTTATTTGTAATTAATCAAATTTATTTTGAGGGACATTTAATATTAACACTTATATAAAGAAGAAAAAGTTATTTTAAATGTTAATTTATTAAATAGTCAAAATCCAATTAGTTTTTTAGATGAAAATATTTTAGGTATTTGCTCTACAAGAATTTTTGTTTATTTAATTGATTTAATTGAAAAAAAAATATTAAAAAAGAAATTTATTTAAATGAAAAAAAAAAACTTCAATTTTGAAATTAAATGAAAATAATAATTTTATTTGGAAAAGTTATTCATATATTGTTAAATTTGAAAATATAAATAATATATTTATTAATATCTGTCAATTAAATAATATAGGAACATTTTTATTTATTCAAGTACAAAAAATAATAATGACACTTTTGCGCTTATTTCAAATAATAAAACAATTCAAATTTATAATTTAAATTAAATTAAATTAATTATTTATATTAGAAATAACAATAAGAAAAAATATTGAAGTAATTATATCCTCATAATTTATATTATTATTATTTATAATATTTAAAATAACATAAAAATAAGTTGTAAATAAATATTTTTTTCAAATAAAAAAACAAAATGGAGCATAAAGATTATTACAAATATTATATAGATCAAAACAATTATATTTCCAAAAACTATAAAATCCATTCACTATTATTTATAATCGATATGATATTAATTTATTTAAGTGCAGTTGATGGAATTGGAAAACAATTTGGTAATTCAAAAGAAAAACAACTATATTCATTACCAAATATTATAGCGAAATTTGTATATAAACATACACAACAATATCTTCTTTTTATTATATTAATAGGATTAATTTTGCTAAATATTTTTTTAATCAAATTTTATAATAAAATTTTCAAGAATAAAAAAGCAATGATGATATATATAAATTATAATGAATTAATTAATTTAAGATTTCTTCCTATTTTTTATTTTTCAATTTTGTCAAAATTTAAAAATAATCTTTTATTTTTTGGAATAATAATTATGTTAATTTTTATATTTATAGCTGAAAATCATTTTTATTTTTATCATTGTGATTTTTTTTGTCCTGATTTTACTTTAACCCCATATGATAATTTTTCAAAAATATTTGATCAATTTTTTCTTATTATAAAATTTTGTCTTCCTTTTGCTTTAAAAAATCAATCAGTAAAAAACTTATCAATAACCTTGTCATATACATTAACAGTTTATTTAATGTTTTATATATTATATTTAATAATATTTAAACCTTTTTATTTAATTTTAAATCTGAATTTAAATATAATAAAAATTTCATGTCATAGTTTTTTTTTTCTTATGGTTTCTATTTTTTTAACATTTAGAGGACAAAATTTTACAAGTACAGGAATATTAATATTTGAAGTAAATACAATATTAAGTATAGTTTTTATAGTTTATTATTTTTTTGTTCCATTTAGAAGAATTCAATTAAATAAATTTAGTGATGATAATATATATTATTTTTTCTTGTTTTATTATAATAAAGAATATGAATTTAGATTATTTTTTTTAGGAGCTTTTGATGATCATTATAAAATTTGTAAAGATTGTCCAATTTGTAGAAAATTAAAATATACAAATCAAACAAATATTCAAAAAATTACTCCTTCAGAAATAATAAATAATAGAATTCATTTTGATTTTTTAACAACATTAACTTTTATTATGGAATGTTATATTACATCTGGTTTTCAAGGTTTATCAAAAAATAAAAGAATATTATTATCTATATTAAATTCTTTAAGTGATCCTATTTTCCAAAAAAATTATATATTTCAATATTTAAATTTATTTACAATTTATAAACAATTAGCAAAAGCAAATGATGCTGAAATGGAAAAAGTTACTTTATTAATGTCAGAATTACATTCTGTTAATCAATTTATAGAAATTTCTTCTAGTTTAATTAATTGTTTAAATGATATTTTTCGTTCTGAACCAAGTTCAATTAAAATAGAAAAAATATTAGATGTTGTTGAGAATTCTGCTCAATTAAAAAGTAAAAGTTTTAGAAAAAATTTATTTTCTAATAAAGAAGTTAAAGAAATATTATATCAATTAACTATATGTTCTATATTATATGAAGAAATATTTAATGAACCTTTAGTAAAAGTAAATGTTATTCAAATAAGAGAACATTATCAAGATTTAGAAGAAACTTTAAATTTATTTGAAAGTAATAAACAAATAACTTTTAAATTAAATATTTTTAATGGTAAAATGGAATTTTTAAGAAGTGGACAAGAATTTCATAATAATATAAAATCTAATTTCTATGATATTTTCCCTAGAGATTTATTAGAATATCAAAAAAATTTATTAAGAAGTTATTTATATAATCCAGATATATCAAATCCTGGAAGTCCAAAATCAATGAATATTAAATTAGTTTATATAATAGATAAGGTTAAAAGATTATATGGTATTATTCATTTAAATTTTACTGTTTTATTACAAAATGAGCAATTTAATATTATAATAGTAGATGGATTATATTATATAACATCAAATAATTTAATATCATTTATAAAAAATGGAAGAGAATATTTTTATGGTAGTTCAATTGAATATTCTGATGAAAATGAGAATAAATTATCAACATTTAAGAATTTTTTATTAAAAAATAACATATCGGAAAAAGACATAAAATTAAGTTATTCATTTATTCAAGAAGATAAAGTAGAATTTAAAGTATATAATTATGGTGAAGAATATAAAGAAGATACAATAAGTGTAATTGAGCATTCAAGAGATGAAATAAATGAAGAAAGAATTTTCGCAAATATGAAAGCATTTGATGAATCATCAGTTCAAGGAAGTTTAGCAAGTATAAATTCAACAAGAGGAACAGCATATTTAGGTAATTTTAAAGGAAGAAGAACAGTTCAAACAAAAAAAGAATCAAATAATAAATTTTTTTTATATCAAAGATTAATGGTAATATTTATCTTTATATTATTTTTATTAACAATAATTGAATTAATTCAAAAACAACAAAAGAAAATATCTTTAATGGGAAACTATAGTGTTTTTACAACATTTAGATTAGTTAGTAGAACTTATTATTATATGACTTCTGCTTTTAGAGCTCCAACTTGTTTAGTTTTACCAGGAAATGAAAAATGTAAAAATTATATTGAAGAATTTAATACTAATTTTAATTTATCATATACAAAATCTCATTTTGATATGATTAGATATTTATTAGTTTCAAATGAATTAAAAATTAGACATGAAACTGTATATTCTAATCAATTATGGAATGCCATTTATCAATTAAATGATAAAAAAACAAGTAGTTTATTTGAAAAAAAATTTGATTATTTAACTATAAGTAATATTGGTGATACTGGTAAATTACATATAAATAGTGATTATATTACTTTTATGGATGCTTTTAAAGCTACAGTTAATTCTTTTACTATTGTTGCTAATAGTGGAACTGATTATGTTAGAAATCCATTTTTTATTATTGATTTAAATGAATATCAATTATTAAATTATAAAAATGTCAGTTTTGAAAATTGGAGATCAGATATTTATAATATTATTATTAATTATGAAAATTTTTGTGATAGATTTGATGTTATAAATACTAATTTTAATGATAAAATAATGAGTCAACTTGGGAATTATAAAAAATTAACTATTATTTATTTAATTATTAATTTATTCATTGAATTAAGTGAAGTTGTTATTATTGTTTTATATATTTACAGTTTTGAAATGGTTTTGGTTGAAATATATATTTTTGTTAAAAAAAGAGTCTCAACAAATATTTTTTCAAAAACTTTTAAAAATAAATTAAAACATTTAAAATTATTACTTCAAATTTATGCAGTTCATCCAAAAAAAGTTTTAGAAGATTTACAAGATTTATATTCATCTCATAAAAAGAAATTAAAAGAAGATAAAAAAAATAAAAATGCTGAAAAAGAAAATGAATCAAAATCTCCTTTTTCCTCATCAAAATTAAATATAAATATAAATTTAAATGATCAAATATTACAATCAGTAAAAAATACATCAATATGTAAATTTTATCAAAGAATATCTGAATTAACATTTACAATATCATTATTAATATTTATAATATTTTTATATTTATGGATAGTATATCTTTCAGAAACAAAATGTTTATTTTCAACAATAAATAATAGTTCTCAAATAGAAGCATATGGATATCAATTTTTTTCTTTTTATCAAAATAGATTATATACTACAATGACAACAGAACAAAAAAGTGAAAGAATGAATAAAGATTTTATTCAATTATTACTTTCTCAAGAAGAAGAAGTTTCTATAGTAAAAAAAAAGCAAAGTAAAATAGAAAAAATATTTAAGAGATTTTATAATGATTTAGGATTAAGTTGTGATACATTTTATGACTCAGTTCAAGATGTTAGAGTAGTTCAAATGGATAAAGAAAATCCAGATGATCATTTTACTGAAAAAATAATTGAAGTTTGTAAAGGAATGAATTTTTTAACTTATGAAAATATGGAATTTGTTATGCAAAAAGCTTTTGGATTAATTTATAGAGGAATGATGAGTATTGAAAATTTAACTAATGATAATAGAGAAATTTTTTTCACTAATATTACTTATTATTTTGATTCTGCATATTATAATAATTTATTAATTAGATTATTTAGAACTGGAGTTAATAAATTAATTTTTACTCCTACTATTAATTATTATATGGATCAAATTACTTTAATGTTTATTATGAGTGCTGTTGTTGAATTTATTTTTGAAGTTACTTTTCTTCTTGTTGTTATGTTTCTTTTTGTTTTTAAAATTAATAGATTGTATAAAAAAATGCTTAGAGTTTCTAAAATTATAAAAATTTGTAAAGATTAATTTTTTCTTATATAAGGTATTATATGAATATTTTATTTTTATAAAATTATATTTTTTTAAAAACTATTTTAAATTTAAATATGGAGTTTAAAAAAAAAATTAAAATTAGTTTAGAGGGTGAAATAAAAGAAATTGAATATATAACTAATTATGAGGATTTTATTCGTAAAATCAAAGAAATTTTTCAATTACCTCAAAATATAAAATTTTCTTTGTATAATATTGATTTAGAAAATGATAAAATATCAATTGAAAATCAAGATGATTATGATTCAAGTGAACCTGATTATAAAGGTAATTTATTATTTCAAATAGAGATTGATGTGAATAATTTATTTGTGGATGAAAAAAAAGAAAAAAGTGAAAGCAATAAAAGTAATGAAAATTTATCAAAAAAAAAAAAAATTGATAATAATATAATTTTTAATAATGAGTTTAATCAAAAAGATTTTGAATGGAATTTTAATAAAGAAATTTTAGACATTAATTCTATTGAAAAAGAATTAAAAAAAGAAATAAAAATTGAAATTGAATCAAAATTTGATAAATATCATAATATGTTAAAGGATTATATTGATCAAAAATTAAATGAAATTATTGAAAATATTGAAAAAAAATTTGAAAACATACATAATATTTTAAATACAATTTCAAAAAATGATAATTCAATATTAACAGACAATTCAGATAAAAGTTTTAATCTTCAGAAGACAAAAAGTGATTCTTTTTCAATTTTAAATATCCCAAAAAGTACAAATAAATCATTTAGTTCAAATAAAATGAATATATCAAACATTTCTGGTAATTCAATTCCAAAATCAAGTAATTTTATTTGTGAAATTATTTTAGAAAAAAATAATTATAAATTTAATACTTCAGAATTAAATAATCAATATATTAATATTAAAATAAAAAATAAATGTAATAGAATTTTACCAAAAGGATGTGTTTTAACTTCAGAAGAAAATAATGAAAATGTAAAAATATATTATGAAATAAATCAATATATTAAACCAAATGAAGAAATTTTATTGCCTTGTAAAATTGATTTTAATAAAACTAAAGAAAATAAAATTATATCAATTAAACTAAAAATTTCTCATTTAAACAAAAATTATATTTTTAAATATAATAATTCTCTGTTATATTTTATGATTATTAAGGATAATAATTCTCAATTTGAATCTAATAAAAAAATAAATATTGGGTTAAGAAAAAATTTATTCCAAAATAGAAGTAACAATAATATTGTTCAAATTGAAAATAATTTTAAACAAAATATTTTGAAAAATAAAAGCCATATAATTAATAAATCAAATAAAATAAATAAATATTGCACTATTGAAGATTTTAGTAAATATAAAAATAGAAATATTAATTATAATTAAAATATTGTTTTATTCATTTAATAAATAAATAATAATTTTTCATTATTAATATTTAAAAATAAATATTTGGATAATAGTTTCTGAAGGAGATACGGATTTTTCAATAAAACTATGGAAAGATTAATAATATTTTTATTAAAAATTAATTTAAATATTATTAAAATATATTTATACATTAATTAAACATTATCAATATTATCATTTTGTTTAACTGTAATTTTCATTGCTTTTTCTTTATAAACTTCTTTTTTAGGATTAAATTTAGTAAATTCCTTTTTTTTTTCTTTTTTCTTAATATTTTTATTAATTTTTTTTACTTCAGTATTTTTCACTTTAAAATAAAAATCTTTTTCTTCATCATTAGGTTCTCTAAAATCTTTACTCATATCTTTAAAAATAAATAAAGAACCATCAGTATTTAACATTAAAGGAAAATTACCAATTAAACTATATTTAAAATCAGTTAAAGAAACAAAATCTAAATTTAATATTTCATCCATATAATAATACATTTCATTATTAGAAATTTTTAATCCAAATAATTCTAATTGATTTAAATTCCATTTTTTATTATCTGAAATTTTCATTAGAATTTCTTTTATAAATTGTTCTATTGTTATTGTTTTATTTGCTATAATTTCTATTGGTTCTGAAATTAACCAATCACTTTGATTAAAATATCTTATAGAAAAATTAACTATATCTTCTTTTTTTTCTATTTCTCCTTTTTCATTTGAAATTATTACATCTTCTTTTAATAAATATTGACAAATTAAAATTGAATTTTCTTTAATATCAGTCTCTGATATTTTTTGATTGTGATTTAAATAAATCATTCCTGGTTTAAAATTATTTTCTTTTCTTAAATATAATTGTTTATTTTCTTCAATAGTAATTTTTTTATTATCTTTTATAATTTTATTTATTAACATTTCAATAGTATCATCTTTATGAACAGTAAATAAACCACAATCAATCATTTTATAAGGATATAAAGAAAAAGAAGAATTATCAAAAATATATTGTTGAAGTTTAATTTTAAATTCTCCTTCTTTAATTGGAGTTCCTAAAGAAATATATAAAGTTAAAACTTTTGAAGTATATTTTTCAATTTTATCACTTAATTTTTTTAATTCTGTTCCATTATGACTATTTTTTTTCATTATAAAATTATCAACTGAAATATCTAAAATTTTACTTATTTCTTCTTTTAATTGATTTAATGTTTTTTTAGGATTTATTTCTAAACTTTTATCAAACTTATATGAATTTACTGTTATTCTTTTTATTTTTTTTAATTCTTCTTTTGATATTGGAGTATTAAAAATTACTTTGATATTTGGAATTTGATTTTCAAAAAATAATTTGAAATTACTTTCTTCTAAATTTTTATTTTCTTCTAAATATAAATCTAACATTCCATCCACAAAATAATTTTTTCCTTTCATTTCTTTTGTATATTCTAATAAATTATAATTATTTACTCCATAATCTTGTTTTTTAATAATTAATATAGAATTATTTTCAGGTATATTAAATTTTTCTTTTATAATTTTTGTAACTTCATCATAATTCATTTTTTTATTAATAGCAATTTTTATAAATTGATTTTTGTCTAAAGAATTATTTTTCATAAAATCATCATTCCATTTAATAACATTAATAAATGTATCATCAATATCAAAAGGTTTAAATTCTTCATTTGGTTTTTTAATTTCTATTTTATAAATATATCTAGTATGAAAATTTAATTCTTCTAAAGTTTTATCTTTTTTTTCTTCATCATCATTTAATATATTAACTAATTTCCCATTATCCATTATTATTATTCTACAATCTTTTGCTTCTATATTTAATTTAAATTCTTCTATAAATTTATTTTTTAAATCTATGATTTTATTATTTTTCCTCAAATCAACATTTTCAAATTTATCATCATGACAAATTTTTAAATTTAAATGACTTAATCTTTCTTTTTCATCATTTAATAATTTTTGATATTCTTCTTCTTCAAATTTAATTTCATTCATTAAATTATCTTTAATTTCAAAATTATATTTTTCATTTTCAAAAGAAGCATCTTTATAAAATAAAATATAACAAGTATTATTATTTAAATTAGAATCATTTCCAGAAATTTGATTTTTAAATTCTTCAAAATTAGAAATTTCAAAAACAAAATTATCATCAAATTTATACCATTTATGATCTTCAAAGGATTTAATTAAAGAATAATAATGTCCTCCCATTGCACTACCACAATGAACTATTATTGAATATAAATTATAATTTATATTAATTCCATTTATTTCATTTAATTTTTCTTCAAAATTAAATTTTGTGTTTATTTTTTTTTTTATTTGATTAATATAATCATATTCAAATCTATTTAATGCTAACATTAAAATTTTTGGTAATTTTTTTATTTTGGAATATTTTTTTCCTATAACTTTTTTATTACATTTATCACATTGATACATATTATCATCTTTTAATTCTTCAATAGAAAAAAATTGTTCAAAACTTTTTTTTAGAGATTCTATTATATTTTTATTAAATTTTACAGGTATAGATAAATCAATAAATTTTTCTTCATGAATAGATTTATTTTCACATTCAGTACATTTAATTATATTTTCCATTTCTCCTTGAAAAATATTATATATTTCATTATTATTTAATGCATCAAAAAGTATATGAATTAATTCTTGAATATCATTTTGTTCGTTTTCTTCATTATGATACCATTGAAAAGATTTAGTTAAATTTTTTGTTTCTTCTGAATTTCTATATTTTAATTGTAATCTTGCAAATAATTTACTTAATTGATAAGGTATACAATCTTTTTTTTCAACATGAATTTTTGAATTATATTCAAAATTTAATATAATTGAACGAAATTCTGGAGTCATAAATAATGTTTGTATTAATGAATTTAAATAACATGTATTTCCTTGATTATATAATCCTATATATTTATCTTGCTTTTCCGTTAATTCATTTTCTTTTATTTTTTCTGAATGTTTTTTTGGAAGATATATTTCCACAGACATTTTAAGTTATATATTTAAAATTTAAAATTTAAATTAAAATTTTTTATATTTTACACGAATACTAAATTTCAAAAAATTAGAAATAAATAAAAAATATTAATGTTTATATTTTTTTTTCTAAATTGAATTTCAATAATTGTTTCCTAATAAAGTTTTCATCTGTTCTTATTGGATATTTATTTGCTAAATGAATATTATAATTTTTTTCTTTTTTATAAATTGCTGGTAATTTACTTTGTTGACTCATTGAGAAATAAGTTTTATTATTTAATATTCTTTGAGTAATTTTATCAGTTGTTTTAGAATTATGAGAAAAAGGAATCATATTATAAAAGTTTTTATTTACTCTTATTGGAGTATTTTTACTATTATTTAAATTATTTAAAAGAAAGCGTGGTTTAAAAATATTAGTTTTTTCATTTTTTTTATGAAGATTTAATTTAAATAAATTAAATTCAGCATATTTTTTTTTATTCATTTTAATTTTTTTTGCATAATCAGAAATTTCATAATCAGTAGAAATCATACTATTAATTTTACTTCTATTACTTGAATTATTAAAATTACTAATATTTTGACTAAGAAAATTATCATTATTAGGAGCAATAAATTTAATATCAGAATTTAAATTATAATATTTTCTATTTCCTTTAATTCTTTTGATATGAATTTTATTTTTATTAATTAATTGTCCATTTTCAAAATAATCTTTATATAAATAAGGAATATTCCCATCAATAGTATTATATTCAGTTAAATTTTGTGAAGTAAGATTATTAGAAACATGAGGAATAGTAGTATAATTAACATTAGATTCATAATATTTTTCTTTAGTTAAAATCTCACTTTCAAATTTGAATTTTTCTTCAAAAATTTTTTTTCCCATTAAATAAAACTTATGTTTTTTAATATCTTTAATTTTAATTCTTTCATTAGGATTAGTATTAAGAATTTTCATGATTAAATCTTTACATAAAAAGCTTAAATGATCAGGTAATTCAATATCACAATTAATGATTTTTTCGAATAAAATATCATTATCTTTATCTTCAAAAGGTAAATAACCACAAGTCATTGCAAAAAGAATAATTCCTAAAGCCCAAATATCAGAAAAAAAACCATTATAATTTTCTCCAGAAACCATTTCAGGAGAAGCATAACAAGGACTTCCACAAGGAGTTTTTAATAAATTTTTTCCATCAAAAAAATTTGATAAACCAAAATCAATTATTTTTAATTTATTATTTGTTGTTAATAATAAATTTTCTGGCTTTAAATCTCTATGAATTATTCCTTTTGAATGAATATATTCTAATCCATTTAATATTTGATAAAAAAAAAATGAAGATTCTTCTTCTGATAAATTATCCTTTTTTACTATATAATTAAATAATTCTCCATTTTCACAATATTCCATTACTATTAAATATGATGTTGGAGTTTCATCTATTTCATATGTTTGAATTACATTTGGATGATTTAATTTTTTTAATATTTCCATTTCTCTGAGAATTCTTTCTAAATCTTCTTTTTCTAATATTTTTGATTTTTCTAATATTTTTATTGCTACTTTTTTATGAGTTTTTATATTTATTCCTAATTTCACTTTACTAAATGTTCCTTTTCCTATTGTTCTACGTATTATGTAATCTCCATATCTTTCTTGTTTACGAATTTTTATTTTCTGCATTTTTTTTTTTATTTTTAAGTTTTTTTTTAATTGTTTAATTTTTTTTTAATTGTTTAATTTTTTAGAATATTTATATATTAAAATTAAAGAATCTTTAAGTAATTTTTGAATTTCATCATTTTCAATTATTACTTTTGGAATTGTTTCTTTGTAAAATTCATAAAATTTTTTTACAGTTTCAATATTTTCTTTTGTCAATTTTGTTTGTAAATAATTGTCTATTTTTTTTAAATATTTTGGGAAAAAATATTTTTTTAACATTTCTATTGTTTTTTCTGTTGAAATATATTTTTCTTCAAATAAAATAAAAAGTGGATTTGTATATTTTGATTCTGGATTTTCAATATTTAAATGAGCATTTTTTAAAATAAATTTTACTTTCGGAAAAATATACTTTTCATTAATATTAATCCAAAATTTATTATCAAATATTTTTTTCCATGGATTTAATAATTTTATTAGATTATATAAATGATTTTCATCTTCAATATTCCAATCAATAATTTCATTTTCAATATTATTTTGAAGGAAAATAAGAATTTTTTTAATTGATTCATATGATATTATATCTAATAAAGGATGAATCCAAAAATGAATATTTAATTGTTCTGAATTTTCAGGTTTAAATTTATATGAAGAATGTAAAAATTGTAATATTTTCTTTGATATTATTTCACTCAAATAATTTATAAAATATTTTGGAATAATATCTTTATATAAAATAAAAAAAGTAACTAAAGGATGATATTCTTTAACATTCCATTGAAATTGAATTAATTGAATAAAATTAAATAATAATATCTTATATAAAAACATTGCATAATATTTATCTGCTTTTTCAATAGGAAATGAAATTTTTTCTTCATTATATTTTCCTAAAACATTAAAATATTCATCATCATCATTACTATTACTTGAATCATAAGTTAATTTTAAAAGATTTTCTATATCTCTACATAATAAATTTATTTCATTTGCAATATCTTCTGATAAAATTTGATATATATTCAATTTATTTTCATTAAAACTTTTTATTACATTTTTTATACAATATTGAGTTAATATATTATATGAGTATTTATATAATATTTCATTGTCTTTCAATAAATCAATATATAATTTTACATAATTTCTAATTGATTTTAAATTATTTTCATTTGGATAAATCATTTTTTTATCACTTAAACTTCTTAAGAAATTTAATTTATTAGAAGACATTAATTCTAATTTTTCAGATTCATTAAATGAATTTTGATTCATTTTTTGATAAATTTGTTTATGATTATTTAAAGAATAAAATTTAATTAAATTATCTTTGATTTTTTCTCTTGTTAAATTAATTAAATTTGAAATAACTTCTTTTCTTTTTTCAATCTCCATACTCAAAATTTTATCAGAACTAATTTTTTCTTCTTTCTTTTTTTTAAATTTATTATATTTATTATATTTATTATTATTATTATTATTACTTTCGATTAATTTCTTAAATAAAAAATCATCAAAAGGATTTTTTTGAAATAAAAAAATAATATTTTCAAAATTTTTAAATTCTTCTTCAATTTCTTTAATAGCTTGAATATCATAATTTCTTTTTTTTCCTAAAATAAAATTATTATTTTTATCATTTTCAATAGGATTATAATATTCTTCTCCTTCTTTTATTCCACTTTTTCCTTTTTTCATTTGAACTTGAATTGGATCTGTTATTCCTTGTTCTAATTTACCTAATCCACTTCCTATTTTATAACCTGACATTTTTAATAATTTAAATCCTTTTCCATATTTTTCTGATAAATTTTTTTCTAATTTTTCATTCTTATTATTATTTATATTCTTTTTAATTTCATTTTTTGATATTTCTGATATTACTTTATCTTCATTATTTTTTTCTGGTTTTGATAATATTTCTACTTTTGAATTTTTTACTGTTTTATATTTTTTTTTCTTTGAAAAATCTTTCTGAAGTTTATTATTATCTAAATTATATGGTATTTTATCTTCTTCTTCATTTATATCATTTATTCCTATATTATTATCAAAAGATGAAGAATCACTTTCTTCTGATGAAGAATAATTTTTCCATTTTTTCATATATTATTTATTTAAAAAATATTAATTATTTTTTTTATATAAAGTTTTAATTTTCTTATTCTTTTTCTTCTTCTTTTACTTTTTCTTCCATTTCCTTTTCTTCATCATTTTCTTCTTTAATAGTTCCAAATTGAGGATTTCCTCTTAAACTTTTTCTAATTGTATTTATTTTTAATATATTTTTATCACTTTTATTAGTATTTTTCTTTTCTATATCTCTACTTTTGATAGAATCTTCTTTAACTGAATTTTCTTTATTCGAATTATTATTTGATTTTTCTTTTTTAGAAATAACAGAACTTTTAAAACTTGATTTTTTTGAACTTTTACTTTCACTTTCATTATTTTCACTATGAACAGAACTTTTACTTTTTGACATTTTACTATTATTTTTACTATTAATACTACTTTCAGTAACATAACCTTCATATTTATGAAAATAAACTTCAAATAATTTTTTATCAATTATATTTGTAATATCTTCTCTTGAATCTTCTTTACAAGAAATACTATCATACATAAAATGTTTTTCTTTACAAAAATGTTTTAAATTTTTCATATTTTCTTTAACAAGATTTTTTTTAATATCTTTTTTATTTCCTAAAACTAAAACACATTGTTTTTCATTAAAATTAAAACTTCCAAAAGTTAAACTTAAAGGTAAAGTAGGAATTTCATGAGTTAAATTTGCAATATATATTATACAATGTGATTTATAAATTTCATCTTGAATTAAATCTAAATTATCTCCTATTTTAGGTAAAGGAGGTGTATCAATAATATTAACTTGAACATCTTTTCCATCATTTTTATATATTATATCTTTATTTTCTTTTATATAATCTGTTTTTAAATAATTTTTTGAAAATATATCTTTTGTATATTTTTCTATTAATGATGTTTTACCTGATTTTTCTTCTCCTATAACTATAACATTTATTTCATTTAAATCAGCTAAAAATTCTATAAAATTATTTTCTGATGCTTTATTTGATTGAATATCTAAATTTTTTACTCTAAATTTATTTTTAGGAAAATAATAATTATCTATTTTTTCTTCCTCTTCTTCATTTTCTTCTTCTTCTTCATTTTCTGTTATTTTTTCTATTCCTTCTTTTTTATTCATTTCATTTATTATTTCTTTTTTTGAAGCTAAATTACCAAAATCCATTTTTGGAATTTCATTTTTTATTAAATTATCAAAATAACTTATTTCTTTTTTTTTATTTGAATTAGTTAATGATGATGTTTCTGAATTTTTATTCTTATTTTTTCCTTTTTTATTATTTTTATTATTTTTTTTTTCATTATTTTCTGATAATTCCATTTCTTCTTCTTCTTTTTTTATTCTTTCTCTTTCTTTTCTTAATTTTTCTTGTTTATTTAATTTTTCACTTTCATAAAATGCTTTTGTGAAATAATCTTCTTCTGGGATATTATTTTCTTCAAAATAATTTGAACTTGCACATCCCATTATTTATTTGTTCATATATTTTATTAAATGAAAAATATAATTAAATTTATTCTATAATAAGTAATTAATTTAAATTAAAATATTGAATAAAAAATAATCAAAAAAAAATAATTGAGTAAAACTTAATAATTATTGATTTTAAAATCAATAATGTTCTTCATTAGTTTTATGTGTTCATTTAATTTTAATTTGTAATAACCTTTTTTTATTTTTGAAAAAATAATAAAACTATTTTTTAAAATTATTTTCAAAAAAATTCTTTAACTGTATCTTAAAAGTTTAGATGAATTTCAAATAAATTTATATTTGACTTATTATTTTATTTATAAATAATTACTTTATTTTAATATAAATAAAAAGAGTATAGGCATAAAAAAATAGTAATATTTATATTTTATAATTTAATTATTATTATTATTAGTTTGACTTGAAAAAGAATATCCAATTTTTTTTTTAAATGAACTTGAACAAGTATCAAAAGAAGATTTTCTTATTATTTTATTTCTTTTTTTTAATTTTTTACTAGTAGTTTCATTAATATATAATCTATCTAAAACTTCATTTACAATTTCATCTCTATTTTTATTTTTCCATTTATCATAACCAACTAAATTTGAAACTTGATTATTTTTAAATTCTTTATTATAATTAGATAAATTTACTTCTTTTTCAATAAGATAACTTTTTTCTCTTTCCATAAAAGTAGAATTAATTCTTTTATGATATTTATCATGAGGAACAAAAGGTTGATAAGTAATACCATGATCTTTATCATATTTTCTTTGTAAATTTTTTTTAAATAATTTTCTTTCTTTATATTCATTATATAATTGTTCAATTTTCATAGGATCTACTTTATATAAATTTCTATTAGCTTCATTTTTAATTCTATTATTTTCTTTTAATTGGATATTATTATATCTATAAATTCTATCTTGAAAATCATTATATAATCTAACATGTGTTGGAGTATAAGAATGAGAATGAGATAATTTATGAGAAATTTCATTTAATTCTGGAACAAAAGTACATGAATTGGATAAATTTAATTCTTTATCAAATGATTTATTTTGAATATATTCTTTTCTTCTTTTTAATAAGGAATTTTGTCTTTCAAAAAATGATTCTTTTAATGGATGATATATTTTTTTTTCTTTCTTAAAATTAAAAAATATTTTATTACTTATTGGAATAAATTCTATTATTGATTTATTTGTATTTGAAGTATCTGTTTTAAAAGATTTTGTGGAATTTTGTCTATTTAAATTTATATTTTTACTTTTTATATTTATTGAACTTTTATTTGAATGTAAAATATTTTCTGTAGATAATATATTATTCAAAAAATTATTTTCTGTAGTTAATGGTTTATTTCTTATTTTTATTTCTGATAATAAATGATTTGTTTTAATATTATTTTCTGTTAATAAATGATTTGGTAAAATTTGATTTTGATGATTAAATGAATTTCTATATATTATTCTTTTAGGTTTTTTGTTATTTTTTTTATTTGATGATATTTTTATATTTTTAACTGGGATTCTTTTTATTGCGATTGGATTTCCTTTTTTATTTATATTTTTTTTCCATAATAATAAATAAAATTTCAAATCATAACTTTTTATTCTTGACATTATTAATATTGCTTCTTTTAATTTCTTCATTTTTTCATTTTGATTTCTTATTAAAAATTTTTTCACAATGTTTTCTGTAAAAATAAACTTCTGTTCATTATTTAATCCAAAAATAAAATTAACAAGACTTTTTTTCATTTGTTCAATAAAATTTTCTTGAATATTTAAATTATCATTTCTATATGAATTCATAGCAGTAAATTTACCTAAAGAATCATTTGATAAAATTCCTATACCAAACAAATATTCAATAAAATCATTAATGAGTTTATTCATATTTAAAAAATATTTTAATTTAAAATTAAAAAAAATATAAAAAAAAAGTTATAAATATTAAAATATATATTAATCAAAATATAGAAAAAAAAAAAACAAGATAAATTTATTTAAAAAGTGTAAATTTCCAAAAAAGAAAAATAAAAGAAAAGAATTTTAATCATGACCCCAAATTTTAATTTCACTAACATTAGAAATAGAACATATTTCAAAAGTTTTTAATTGATAAAATCTTAAAATAGCACCATCTTCAATTAAAGTTTGATAAATACCATTAAAATCTAAATTCCAAATATAAATTAAAGAAAATTTATCTCCAGAAACTAAATTACCTTCTTTTAATTGATATAAACTTAAAATAGGACCTTTATGTTCATTTAATTCTTTAATAATTTGTTTTTTTTTAGTATTCCAAATAAATAATTTTTTATCTTCACCTCCAGAAACTAATAAACCATTTTTTAATAATAATAAAGAAGTAACACTTTTATGATGAGCTTTTAAATAAGTAATTGATTTTTCATATTCTTCTTTTAAATTTTTAGTATAATCCCAAAGTAAAATTTGATATAAAGAATTTATTGCAATTCTTCCATCTTTAATAACAGCAATTGCAACAACTGAAGTATTTTGTTTTAAAAAATTAATTTCTTCAATATAATATTTCTCATCTTTTGATTTAAATAAATATAATTTAATTCCTAAAGAAGATCCAATTGCTATATATTTATTTTTTATTTTTCTTACATTTATTGGAATATAATCTAATTCAGATTCACCACATAATTTTATTTTTTTTTCTATTTTCCAAACTCGAAACATACATTCTTCACTTATTGATATTAAAAGTCTTTCTTCATATAAAAGTAAATCTGGAATTTGTTTATAATGTGCTCTAATTGTTTCTATTATTTCAGTATATGTTTTATTCCATATAAATAACATTCCATGTGCTCCTGCTGTTAATATATTACCTGATGGTAATTCTATTATTGAAGATACATCTTTTGTATGTTGAATTATATTGTGTTTTAATGAATATTTTGATATTGGAGGAATACCTGAACAACCCATTTTTTTATTTTTTTTTTCTTTTGGTTTTTTTTTTTTTTAGTATATTTTAACTTTTAAAATTAATTTTTTTTTTTGGGTTTTTATTTATTAAATTTATCGAATATTATATTTTATTAATGTCAGGTGAAGAACATATTACTGAAGTAGAAAATAGATATAGTGAATATAAATTTATTCCTACTAATGAAACTTCGAATTATATTAATTTTCTTGAGAAAAATGATAATTTAAAAGTAGTAAATTCTGAATTAAATTTTTCAATAAATTTAAAATTTGATTCATATAAAAAAATACTAAAACAAATGAACACTCCTTTAGAACTTTTAGTAAATTATATAAAATTTATAACTGTTTCTCAAACATTAAATTATGAGACAGAAACTCAAACAATAACAAATTATAATGCTCCAGATGAATATAAAAAATTATTAGAAGTTACAAAATATTTTTATGTTGTAAAACCAGAATATTCAAATTTAGAAGATGAAAAAAAAATGGAACATCAAATTATATTAAGAAATAATTCTTTAAGAAAAATAATGAAATTAGCAGGAAATGGTTTTATTCAAAGTTTATCTTATATGGAAGTTGTAATAACAACAATATCATATGAATATATAGTTAATAAAAAGAAAAAAACTAAAAATTTAAATCCTAATATTAAGAAATTATTAGATTCTTATTTAGCTTATAATGTTAAAGATGATATTATTATTAGTGATTATTCTATTAGAAAAATTTTATCTCTTGCTGGATTTGATTTTTATGATTTAAATGATTATTTAAAAATTACAAAATTTAATGGAGATGAAAAATTAAGAAAAAAGAAAATTAATAATTTAATTAAGATTACTAAAAATTTAAGTAATATTCAAAGAATTCGAAATAATGAAAAAAATACTATTAAAAATTTTTCAATTGGGTATGATATTGCTGAAAAAAATAAAGAAATTAATATTGATGATATTGAATTTGCTTTTAATGAAGCTTCTAATTTATTAGATGATTTAAATAATAAATTAAATAATAAAAAAAAAGAAATTAATGATAATTGTGATAATGATAATAATTTATTTGTTTTTATTAAAGATAAAAATGGAAATGATGTCTTCATTAGAAAAAGTTATATTCAATTAATTAAAAATTATCCAAATAATCAAATTCAAAATTTTGATATTATGGATGTTAATAATAAAAATGTTTTAATTCCAAAAAATAATATAAAGAATATTTCAAAAGAAAATGATTATATTCAAATTAAAAATAATAATAATGAAATCTTATTAGTTAATAAAGATGATTTGAAAAAACTGTATAATGAATGGAAAAATTTAAAAGGAAAAAAAGAAATTAATAGTAAAAATCCAGATAAAATGAATCAAATTGAACCAATAAAAAATAATATTATTATTCAAAATGAAATAAAGATTTTGCCTAATCAAAGTGAAGAAGAAGAATTAAAAAAACTAGAAAAAGAGAAATTAGAAAAAGAGAAATTAGAACAAGAAAATAAAGAAAAAGAAAAATTAGAAAAAGAGAAATTAGAACAAGAAAATAAAGAAAAAGAGGAAAATGAAAAAATATTAAATGATAAAAAAAAAAATTTATTAAAAGAAATAGATAATCCAGACAGTAATACATTAGTAGAAATTCAACCAAACAAATTAATAAATTCATCTATATATAATTATATAATAAAAAAAAATGAAGAAAATGATAATTTTAATGTTCAAGAATATTTAACCAAAAAAAATATTCTATTATCAAAGAAAAAATTAGAACCATTAAATTTAAATGATGAAAATCAATGTATTTTAATAGAGGAACCAACAAAAAATAAGAAAATAATATTAAAAAAAAATTATATAAAAAAAATATTAAATAATCCAAAATCAGAAAACAAACAAATATTAAAAGGATATGAAGGGAATGAAGAAGAAATAGATATATTAAATATAAATATATCAAAAATAGAAGATGAAAAATTACCAGAAAAAATAAATGAAAATAATCCAGCAAATGAAAATATAAAAAAAATGTTAGAAAATCCTTTAGTTTTAGTTAAAATAGGTGAAAATTTAGTTCCAAAAAATATATTAGATAAAATAAATGAAGATAAATCTAATAAAAATGAATTTGAAGTTATTTCTATTCAACCTGAAATAGAACCTAAAAATAAATATATTAAAATTACTAAATCTGAAGCTAAAAAAGTGAATGATTATCCTGCATTTGTTGAAATTGATATTGAAGAACCTGAAATTGAAGATAAGAAAAAAAAAAGATTTGTCAAAAAAAATGATATTGAAAAAATTGTTAATAATAATAATGATGAAGTAAATTTAGAAGATGTTAAAAAAAATAATTTTAAAACTCAAAAAAATAAAGTCCTTATTTCTCAATTAAATCATAATAATTATAATTTAGGAAAACAAAGTCAAGATTATGTTAATGATATTAAAAAGAAAATTGATTATAATAAAACTTTAATTAATGTTAAAGATGAAAATGGAAATAATAATTTGGTTAGAAAAGAATATATTAATTTAATTAAAAATAATAATAGTTTAATTGATAGATATGAAATACCAAATATAAAAGGAGAAAAAATATATATTTCAAAAAAAAATATCAATAATAATAATGAATATGTTCAAATTACAAATAAGGAAAATAATAAATTACATTATATAAATATTCAAAATTTAAATGTTCCACATAATGAATTTGTTGATGAAGATTATGAATTTAATGAATTTAATAATAATAATAAATTACCTATAAAAGTGAAAAATATTATAATTTCCCAGGATACAAATAATATAGTAAATTTACCTCCTCAACAAGAAGAAAATTTTATGAAAGATTTAATAAAAAAAAAAGAAATAATAAGTAAAAATAATAATAATTCAGATATAATTTTAATGAATGATAATAATAATCAACCAATGTATGTTTTTTATAAAAATATAAATGATATAAAAGATGATATTCAAAAATTTAATTCTGATAATACGATAAATCAAAAATATAATCAAAGAGAAAATTATAAAATTGTAGATGTTAAGGGAGAAGAACATCAAATAAATATAAATAATTTAAATAATGCAGAAAATGCTGATAGATATTGTATTATTACAGTAAATAAACAAAGAAAATTAGTTGAGAAAAATAATTTAAAAAATGAATTAAATAAAGCAGATAATTCAAAATATAAAATTCAAAATATGAAAAATGCAATAAATAATAACGAAAATGTTATTATTTCACCACAAGATTTTCAATTTGATATTATTCAAGCTTTTAAACTTCCAGAACAAAATAAATTAATTGAAAAAAAAATTCCATCATTTAATTTTGGAAAAAATAATAATAATGAAAATAGTAATCTTTCTGAAAGTAATAACAGTAGTAATTTTAATAGTAGTAAAGATTTGATTATTGATTTAAAACCTGAAAATCCTAATAAAATTGAAATGGAATTTGATGAAATTAATACTTCAAAACAACCAATTTCTTTAAAATCAAAATCTAAATTAATTCAACATCAAAAATTACCTCCTAAACAAATTTATAATATAAGAAGAGCAATTATAAGAAAGAAAAAACCTGATTATTAATTATTTATAAATTGAAAAAATTTAATGATGAAATAATTATTAATTTAAATACAATTAAAAACTATTTAATAAATTTATTATTCAATAAATAAATTAACAATAAGATATATAAATTAAACTCATTATATTTCATTTCATAAAAAAATTATCTTATAAAAATAATAATAAATTAAATTAAATAATAATAATTAATAATTATATTTATTTGTCTTATTGAACTTCCATTGACAATTCTAATTTACCAACATTTTCATCAAATAAATGAAGACAATTATTTAAATCTTGGAATAAAACATCTCTTTTTTCATTTAATTTTTCTAAATGATTTTTGAAATCACTAGTAATAGTAATATTATTTAAATTATTATATTCAGAAATTAATCTATTTAAACAAAAACCATATTTTTTTCTTAATTTATTTAATTCTTTCTGTTCAACTTTTTTAATTGAATTAATATCATCATAACTTAAATATTGTGTCATAAAATCATATTTAGCATTATCATATTCAGTATAAAATTTCATATAATCAGAAGTAAAAGAATGAATATATTTAAAAAATTCTTTAAATTCAATTTGGAAAATATCTTTTTGTTTTTTATATCCTTCACTCCAATTTTGAGTAATAACTTTATAATTATTTAAAATATTTTTAACTTGAATATTATCATTAAAACTATTTGCTAATTTTAAGAAACATTTACTAACTTCCATCATTTTTTCAGAAAAATGATCAAAAAGAATAATTAAATCTTTTAAAGCTTTATTTAAATCTTGAAATGCATTATTTTTTTTTAAAATACTATTTTTAATTTTTTCAGCATAATCATCTTTTTCTTTTCCAGTTTCAATATTAACGAAACCACTTAAAGTCATATATTTTTTAATAGAAGTTGGAGGTTCTTCATTATAATAAGTTTCTTTAACATTATTTAATTCATCTTCAGAAGCAGTTAAAAAATCTAAAAAAATTGGAGTAGATCTAATTAAAATATTTTGAGATAAACTTATTAAAAATTTATTAAAATATCTTTGTTTTCTTTTTAAATAATTATCATTTGTTTTATGAAAAAATGGTATTTTTGGTATTGGAGGAATATAAGCTGTTGGATAAAATGTTTCTAATGTTTTTTTTAACCAATTAAAATCTGAAAATGATCTTTCTACTTTTGAATCTAATTCTTTTACTTCAATTGTTAATATATATTCACTAAAAAATAAATTTGTTTTACATTTTGAATATTTTGTTATTTCAATATTTAAATTTTGAATTTCTGTTAATTTATTTCTTGGTAATGTTTTTGTTTGAATATAATCATTTTCTTTTATTTCTTTTTCTTTTTTATCTTTTTCATTTTCTTGAAAATGAACTGATTTTTTTTTGTTATAATCTATATTAATATATTCTGTTCTTGAAGTCATTATTGATGTTGATTGAAGTTCTTGAAATGCTTTTACATATTTTTCTATATTTTCATATGACCATGTTGTTATGTTTATTTCTTCTAATCCTGTTTCTTTTTTTAAAAAATCCTCAAATTCATTTACATCATATTTTTTATCTAATATTTCTTTTTGTATTAATAATCGCTTTCTTTCTGAGTCATCTGACATTTTTTAATTTTTTTTATTTTTTTTTTCTTTCAAGTTAAGTTAATTTTTTTTCTTTTTTTTTTAATATTTTATTTTTTAATTTTATTTAATAATTGTTTTTTTCATAAGAAAAAAATTTATAATAATTGTTCTAACGGAAAACTTCATTCAATCAGAATTTTTAATATTTAAATTCATCAAAATTTATTTAATTATAATAAATAAAAACATTTGTGAAATTAATAAATAAAATGCCTAATATTATAAGATCAAACCTTTAATTAAATTCAAGAAAAATTTATTTAAAAAAAATATATATATAATATTAACAAATTTCTAAATTCCAAATTTATTTATAATTGAATAACAAATACACTAATACAAAATATTAAAAATTAAAACAATAAAATTAAAATTTAAAGCTAAGTATCCATATTGTTCATTTATTATCAGATTTAATTCCTTAAAAAATATCCTTTATATATATTTTATATACAATCAAATCAATAAATAAATACAATATGAATAAAATTTCTTATTATAAATTATTTTTAAAAATATTAAAAGTGCTATTATGAAAATAATAGCATTAATTATAATGATTTAATAATCCTCTTCATCTAAAGAAATATCAAAAAAATCATTATTATTATTAAACAAAGAATTAGTATGTAAATCTAAATTTTTTCTTTCATCCTTCTCATTTTTATTAAAAGAAGGTTGATACGACAGTTTATTAGAAAATGTCGAATATTCTTTACAATTATTATTATTTGAAGTTAAAGAACTACCTTCAGTAGATGAAAGAGGAATATTTCGATTTAATAAATCTTTATTATTATTATTATTATCATATTTTTTTTTAAGAGATGAATAAAATCTATTTTTAATCATATCAGTTGTACGGTTTTTGAAAAATGTATTTATTTTTGCCCATTTTGGTCCTAATTTTTCATATAATTTAATAAGTAAAAAATCTTCCTCATTTGAAAATTTATTTTTATTTATATTAGGATTTAAAACATTGAGATATCTATCTCTTATTTGTTTTCCATTTCTAGTTTTTATAATTTTACTTATTTTTGACCATGATTTACCATATTTTTCAATTAAATTTAATATTATATTATCTTCTTCTTTTTTCCAACTTCCTTTATTTATTCCTGGTCTTATTCTTTTATATCTACTAAAACATTGAAGAGGAGTTTTATTATGAAAATATGATGCTATTTCTTTCCATTTTTTTCCTTTGTTATTTTGAACCAATTTAATTAAATCTATATCTTCTTCTTTTGTCCATTTTTTTTGATTTATAACTTTTTTTATTTCAAATATTTTTTCACTTTTTTTTTTTGGATTTTCTTCCATTTTATAAAATTATTATTTAAGAATTTTTTCAAAGACAAATCTTTTTTCTGTAATTTTATTTATTTTTTTTTTCAAGCACTTTTATTGTTAAATGTGAAAATTTTTTTTTTTCTTTTTTTTTTTTTAATTTTAATTGTTTTTAAAATAAAAATAAAATAAGATTCTTTAATTATTTCTGTTGTTTTTTGAGAAGTAGTTAATTGTTTTTTCTTTGTGATAAGTTTTTACTTAAAAAGGAAAAATTATTGTAGTTTAGTAAAATTGTGAGTTTTTTAATTAATTTATAAATTATTTTAATCAATTTAAATAGAATAGTGAATTTAGAATGTTCAAAGCTTTTTATTTAATTAAATTATATTTTATATTTTTGAATAAATTATTATTGAATGCAAATTATTTTATTTTTGTTTGAAAATAATATAAAAGTTATATTTGCTTTCAACGAACATGCATTTTTTTTTTTTCGATTAATTAATTATTATTATTTAATATTTTTAATAATTAAATCAAAAAATAATTTAATATATAATTTATGACTGAAAAAATTTCATTTTCAAATTTAATTAATTATTTAATGGGAGTATGTACTTCACAAAATAAAAATGATAACGAAGCAATATTATCAAATAATTTATCTCAAAATAGACAAAATAATAAATATAAAAATAAACAAGATAATTTAACACAAATATATCAACAATCAATTAATAAATCTACATTTTCAAAAGACGAAAAAAAAAGATTTTCAAATTCAATTGAACCAACATTTCAAAAAATAAATAATAATATAATAGAAGTTAATATACTTGAGAGTAAAAATAATAATAATTCAAAAGATTATGAAATAAATTTTCCTGCTTCAATTGGTGAATATGAATTACCAATTTTTGTAAATGAGAAAGAACAAATTGAAATAATAATAAAAAATAATGGAAATAATAGTTGGTCTTTTTTTGATGATGAATTTACTGATTATAAAGGATATAATAAAATACAATATAATGGATATAATTTAGGTTCTCTTTTTTGTAGAATTTCTGAAAATAAAGAAATTTATAAATTAAATAATAATAAAAATGTTATTGAAACTCATTCAAAAGGAAGTTTGATTTTATTTTGTAATTTAGATTTAAATAATGTTTCAAATTATCAATTTAATGGTTATATAAATATTAAAATAAAAGGAGGAAAAAAAGTTAAATTTGAAAAATTATCTAATTTATGTGGTTATAATATTTCAGATATGTTTTTTTCAAATGAATTAAATAGTTATGAAAATCATATATTTAGATATATTAATATGGTTAGAATTGCCCCAAAAAAATTTTATGAAGATTATTTATATTTTTTAAATGAAAATGAAGAAATAAGTAAAATAATGAAACAAAAAAAATCTTTAAATCAACTTAATATTAGTTTACAATTATTAAATGCTGCAAAGCAACATAATAATGATTTATTGAATAATTGCACAACTGGTCATATTGGAACTGATAAAACTAATTTAAAAGATAAAATAAATAAATTTGGGAAAAATATTAATTATTGTGGAGAAAACATTTATTTCGGTATTAATAATCCTCTTTTAATTGTAATAAATATGTTAATTGACAAATATGGCAATGATAAAAATAATAGAAATAATATTTTAAATCCAATTTTTGAAAATATTGGAATTTCTTTAACAAAACATTTAATCTATAATTATTCTTGTGTAATTGTTTTTGGGAAAAAAGAAAAGTAAAATATTTTAATTTATATTTATTTATATTTTTTATTTGTATAGAATTTATTAAATTTTTTTTAAATAAATTTTTTTTTGAAATGCCAAGATTTAAATTCCAACAAAATGACTTTAATCCAAAATTTATTATATCAAATATTTGTTTATTATTTTCAATTCATTATATAATAAATATATTCTTTACTATATTATTTAATTCATTTTTTAGAACAAAATTACATATTAATCAAATTTTTTCGGATGAAGCAATTGATTTATCATCTAAATATGGTTATTGTTATTTATGTACTTTATTTTTTACAAGTCTTTTTATGATTGTTGGTTTTGTTTTTATTGTTGATAAAGCAAAAAAAATATTAGATTATGTATTAACTGATTTTTTTATTCATTTAGTTTTATGTACTATTAATTGTGGTTTTCCTTCTAAATTTTTATGGTGGATTGTTAATTTATTTTATGTTTTTTTAATTACTTTAATTTCAGAATATATTTCTTTAAAAATAGAACAAAAAGAAATTAAGTTAGATTTTTCAATTACTAATAAATCAAAAAGAAAAGATTAAAAAATGAATATAATAATAATATACATTTTATATAATAATTTATTTATATTTGTTTTAAATAAAAAAAAATTAAAAGTGAATTTTATATTTATCTTTTTTACATGTTTCTGAACCTTCATGAAATAATTTGTACATTAATTTACCATCTTTAATATAAATTGGTAAAGTACCATATTCATTAATTTCTAAAATTGGATTTTGATAAGAAATACATTTATATCTTGCTAATTTCTTTTCAATTACAGGAATTTTATTTTTATTATATATTTTTTCTTTTATCTTTAATTTCTCTTTTGCTTCTTTAAATTCAGATTTTAATATATTTTTTATTTCTGGTTCCATTCCTCTTTGTTTATAATCTTTTTTATATTTTATGTCTTCTTGTATTTGTTTTATTTGTTCATATATATTTAATTCTTTATTTTCCTTTATTTTTTCAATTTTTATATTATTCAATTTATCTTTTAAATTTTCGGTTGAAAGTTCTTTATTAAATCTTAATGAACAAGTTTTTTCATTTTTTAACATTATTTTTTTATGAAATAAAACAATTTGAGGCACTCTATAAAGATATAAATTAGATTTAACTTTTTTTAATTCACTATGATTTGAATTATTTGATGATTTAGATTTATAATGTTTAAATATTTTTTGATTATGAATAATGTCACTTTTATTTGAAATGTTTGATAAAATGTCATTATTTCTTTTTTGAGAATTTATTTTAAAACTAAATTCTTTTCTTATATTTATTGAAGAATTTGAAATAGGTAATTTTGGAAGGGAAATTCTTTTAACATTACTTAAATTTGAAATTGAACTTAAATCATAATTTGATATATTATTGCTATTATTATTACTAATATTATTTCTAATCTTAAATTTCGTATAATCTGGAATTAAAAAGTTTTTTTTCATAGATAATAAAGAAAAAATTATAATTAAATTTTTTGAATAAAAAAATTTTTATTTATAATAAAAAAATTATATTAATGGGAAATGTTTGGGAAAAAAGTAATAAAACAAGAGAAGAAGTATTAGAAGATATAGAAAAAATAAATAAAATAACAAGAACAGAATTATTTAAAAAAAAGACAAAGTTGAATTTAATCTTTATATTAGATGATAATTCCGCAATAAAAAGAATAAATTCAAAAAATTTAATAAAATTAGAAATTTTTTATACAAAAAAAAATGAGAATAAAATAAAAAAAAAAATAGAGAATTTAGATTTAGATGAATTTTATAAGTTTTATGAATGTTTAATAAATTCTACAATATTATTTTTTGAAGACAAAAATTTTTCTAAAAAAGAAATAGAAGATGGAAATGATTTATGTCCAATATGTGAAGAAAATAAAGTAGATACAATGTTAGAATGTTGTCATTTTTTTTGTAATAATTGTATTAAATCTTGGTTACTTAATAAAACTAATAGTTGTCCTTTATGTAGATTTCAAATTAAAATTGATAAAAATAAAGGAGAAATTGATGGTAAAAATTGGAATATAATTGATTTTGATGAAAATGATTATTATAAAGATACAAGAGATAGATTTCTTTTTATTTTGAATAGTATTGTAAATAAAAAATAAAAATATGAAGTATATGTATATTTTAACTTTTAATTTAAGAATGGTTTTGATGCTTTTTTTAAAAAGTTTTGTCTTTGATAAAATAAAAAAGATATAATCAATATATTAATGCTATTGATTATTTTCCTAGTTTAAATTATTTATAAATAATCAAAAAAATTATTTACATAATAAAATAATTTATTTAAATATATTTCAAAAAAAAATGAAATCATCAGATAAAAATATTTTAATTCCAACTGACAAAAGCAGAAGTGAATTTATAGAAAGATTTAATGAAAGAAATAATTCTTTTAATAGAAAAACAACACAAACAACAAATCCAAATGATAGATGGAATTTATTATATAATCAAGGAAAAGTTCAACAATTAAAAGCAGAAACATTTAGAAAACAAGAATTAGAAAAAAGAACTAAAACAGAACAAAGTAAATGTACTTTTTCTCCAAAATTAATTTCAAAATATAAATATAAAGAAAATTCAAAAAATAAAAAGAATGAAAGTTTAGATTTATTAAATAGACAAAATATTTGGTTACAACAAAGAGATTCACATTTAGAAGGATTTAAAGAAAAAATAAATAATAACAATATACAAGAATGTCATTTTAAACCAAAAATAGTAAAATATATAATATTATTATTTAATATATATTTATTATTTAATTAATTAGAATCCTCCTGAAACTTATAATAAGGAAAATTATAAAGATAAAGCAAATTTAATTGTTGAAGATCCTGAAAGTTATAATCAATATTTAAGAAGATTAGAAGAAAAAAGACAAAATATAATTTATAAAAAAAATTTACAAGAAAAAAAACCTGGAAGTGGAAATTTATGGAATAATAAACCTAAAAAATATAATTTTAATTATGATTATACTAAACATGAAATAAGTAATAATAATTATAGTTCTTTGGCAATTAAGAGTTTAAATGGAAATAAAAGTGCAAAAAAATTTACTAGAAATAAACCATCAAATAAAGTTATTAATAAAAATAATTCTAAAGGTGATAATATGATTTTTGAACAAGATAAATTTTATAATGAATTTTATTGTAATGATGAAAATAAAAATGGAGATTTTTCTAATAATAAAAAAGAAGCTGAAAAAAAAGGTTTAATTAAATTAGATAATGAAATTGAATTTGGAAAAGCATTAGATATTCTTCATCAAGAATTATTTAATTTTATGTTATATGATAATGATGATTAAATAAAATACTTTTTAAATTTTTTTTAAATAAATTTAAACTTTAAATTAAAATAAATATTTAAAGTTATAATGGGTGAATTTAATGAAGTTCAAATTATTGATTATTTGAGACAATCAAATGAACAATTAGAACAATTTAATGAAAATATTGATTTTATTCCTTTATGTAAAACAATTTATCAAACTATAAAATTAAAAAGCTGTTTAAATATTAAAAAATCAATTAATGATTTAAGGCGCCTTTTAAAATTTGAAAAAAAAATATTTGAAACTTTATTTGAAAGAATATCAGATTTATTTGATTATATTTTTAAAATTGAAGATGATATTTTAATAGAAGAAATATTAATTTTTTTATGTGAAATTATTTTTCAAAGAAGATTTTTTGGAATTTTTTTTTATAATTGGATTAGTGAATTTATTTATAATTTAATTCAAATTTCTTTAAAAAATACTAATAATAGGATTTTATCTTCTTTTATCTTAAATAAATTAACTGAAGATATAGGAATTTTAAAATATTATATTAGTTTTTTTAATACTTCAAATGATGAAAAAATAAGTTTAATAGCTTATGAACTTTTTATAAAAACTCTTTTAAAAAATATTGAAACTATTAAAGAAAAAATTCATATTAATTGGAATGAAATTTTTAGATTTCTTGGAAATGTTTATAATCAAGGTAATAAAAAATTAGTTTTAAATTGTGTGAATGAAATAAAAAAAATATGCAAAGATAATTTAATAGATTATAATTTTATTTTAAATGATTTTACTGAATTTGGATTAATAAATTCTCATTTATATAAAGAAATAATAAATAAAGACATTTATTAAATATATTTTTTTATATAATTTAATGGAAAATAATTCTTTAAATATATTATTTAAAGATAAAATAGATTCAAAATTTTATTATTCATTTATAACTCAATCATCAGAAATAATATTAAAAAGAAATAATTTAATATATTTAACATTTGGACAAGTATTTTCTTCAATTTTTGGAATGTTTTTTTTCATATATAGAAAATCAATAATATATATTTATGTAAATTCTTTCACATTAACTTTAGCATTTTGTGGTTTATATGGTAGTATAACAATAAATTCAATTTTTCTTTTAATTCATTGTATTTTAACAATTTCTTTTGGAAGTGGATTTTTCTTATTTCAAATTTTCAATGATTTAACTACTGTTAATACAACTTATGGTGATAAAAAAAGAACAAGTGATCATATTTTATTGTTTATTTTTTCTTTACCTTATTTATATGATACTTTTACAGGATATTATAATTATAAATGGTTAAAATTAGTGAGTGATAAAAATAATAATACACAGAATTTAATTTTAAGTAATAATATTAATGATAAAGAAAAAAATAATAAAATTGAAATGAAAAATTTAAATGATTCTGGAAATTTATGTATAATCTGTTTAAATAGAGAGAAAAACACAGCTTTTGAACCTTGTGGTCATGTTTGCTGTTGTTATAATTGTGCTTTTGAATTAATTAATAAAAATTGTCCTATTTGTAGAAGTTTTAATAATAATATTGTAAGAATTTATATTTGAAATAGAATATATATAATTATTAAATTATAAAATACATTTTATAATAAACAAAGATAATTAAATAAGTATTTAAGTGAAAAAAAACTAATTATGAGCATTTTGAATTTTATATGAATATTTTAACTTTTTGAAAAAATTATGATATTTACATATATTTTTTAATATTATTATATTCATCACAGTTAAGAATTGAAATCAACAAAGTTGTTTTTGTATTTCTTCTTTTCTCATAATTTTAATTATTTTTTTTATTAATTAAGTTAAATATACTTATTTTTATTACAAAAAAAAATATTTGACTATAAAAAATAAATAAAATATTATTTAAAAATTTGAAAATAATATTATAATGATAATCTTAAAATATATACAAAAAAAATTTACTTTTTGACAATAAAATTCTCTATTTTTTGCTCCCTATCATGTTGTTCATATTTCAAATCATATATATAATCCTTATTATCACTATATACTGAATCTTCATCACAAAATTCAATTCCTTCTAAAACAAAACAATGACTATATGATTCTTTTAAAAGCGCATACATAACCTTTGTATATTGATAACTTTCTATATTATAAATTGTTGTTATATTTAAATCTGTTGATTCAGTATTAAAATCAATGTTCATAGTATAATTAACATCATTAATTTCTGCTTCAAAAGATTCAATAGTATCTCCATATCCTTCAATATCAGTCTTAAAATTAACTGTTATTTTTTTAGGTCTACTTTGATTAATTATAGTTAATTTAACTTTTGGTTTTAAAATGTTATCTTCTTCAAATTCAAAATCAAATTTAAATCTTGTTTTTTTTAACATATTTGATATTAAATATTCAACATTTACTTGTTTATTTTGAGTATCATAAGGTACGATAACTTCTTTAGGTTCTTGAGATATTTCCATTTCTTCTTTATTATATGGTTCTGCTTTATTTGCTATTTCTTCATATTTTTCTTTATATGTAATATATGTAATATTTGCACATTCATTTAATTCATTATTAATATCATTAATTGATTCAATTAAATAATTTCTTACATTATAATAACTTTCATTTACTTGATTATAATAATCTAAACTTTTTGTTTTTAAATATTCTAATTTTTCATTTAATAAATTAAATATATTTTCATCATAATCATTATCAATAATTTTTGCTTGAGAAGTTTTATATGCTATATTTACTTTATTAATATATTTTGAAATTAATTTATCAAATTCCTCAAATTTTTCGAAAGTATTAATATATATTTTTGCATTATTTGAATAAGTTAATAAATTTTTGAATGTTTCATCTATTCCTTTATCAGCAATTTTTTCTTTATTATCAATTTCTATTTCTTCATCAGTTAAAAGACGTTCAAGTCTTCTTCTATTTATATCATTTCTTCTATTTATTTCAGTTTCTAAATTTGAAGGATAATCAGTTATACCATAAGAATTAATATTTTGTATATATTGTTCAAAATATTCATTTTTAAATTCAAAATATGTCTGATTTGATAAATCAAAGAATTCTTTAAAATTTAAATTATTTTCATAATTTTCAATATTGTTTTCTAAATTTATTAATAATACATGTTTTGTTTCACTATCTAACTTATTAAATAATGATATATATAATGGTTTAATTGTATCTCCATAATTATTTAAATAATTAATTAAATCATCAGATATTTTAAAATTATTATTCAAATGAGTATTAAAATTCTCAATTGAATTTAAAGTATTATTAATATTTTGATTAATCTCATTTAAAACAGCATCAGGTTCAACAGTAAATAAATCATCAATTTGTGATTTTAATGTTTCTCTATTATCTTTTATACTTTTAATCATTAAATCTGTTTGTGAATTCATTACATTTGTATAAGATGTAATCAATTTTTCTCTGAAATATTTATTTAAAACTGAAGTATAATCTTTTTCCATTTGATTATTTACAATTTTTATATTATTATCAATTTTATCAAGGATTAAATCATTGAAAGCCTCTTTGACTGAAACATCAGATTTTAACATTGATTTATATCTATCTAAAATATATTCTTTTGAATCTACTATAAATTCATTCACTTTTTTTTCAAGTAAATTTAAAACTTCTGTATTCCTATTTTGAACTGTTGAATCTAAATTATTTAAAGAGAATAATTTTAACTTTAAATCACTTGTCAAAGATTTGATTTTATTGGCAGAATTATTTAATAAAAGATAATATGCAATTGTTTTTGATAAAGAATATTTTAAATTATAATATAAACTTGATATTTTAAAATTTTCATTATATTTGATTAATCTTTCAAAGAAATCATTTCCAAAAGATGGAATTATATTATTTAATAAATTATTAAAGTTTGATGTAATGATATTTTGTAAAAGATTATTGAAATTGTTTTCTTGATTAGTTTTTTGAGATTTTATAAATTTAGAAAAATCTTCTTCAATTTTTGTAATAGTTAGATATACTAAACTAAAATCTAAGTGTTTGAAATTATTAGAATCAAGTTTATAATCATTTCCTTTTGTTGTATTAACAATTTGTTCTATTTTATTCATTTTTGTATTTATTGTTGAATCAATATCTTTAATTATATCATTACTTAAATCATATGGATCATATCCAGCATTATCAGAATTATATTGCTCATTTTCTTTTAAAGTTGGATATAAAATTGAATTATATCCATCATTAATTTCATTATTTATTAATGTTTTTAAACCATCTAAGTTTACATTTTCTTTAATTTTAGAAAGACAATCTTCATATTTATAATCTATTTTTAATTTTGTGATTTTTTTATATTCTTCAACATGAGATTCAATTAAATTATCAATAATTTCTCCAATATTATAAGATGAATTTAATAATTTGATTTCTTCATAAGCAGAAGTAACTTTTTTTCCTTCTGTTATATATTCATTTAAATCTATTTCCATATATTGACTGTAAAATTTATCAAATATAATTTGGTGGAATTCATCAATAATTTTTGTTATTTTACCTTCTAATTTATTAAAAATTTCATTTTTATATTGAATTAATCTATTTTGTATTGTTGTATAATCTTTATTATATGAATTGGAACTAGATTTAAGTCTAGATACTTCATTAGAGAAGTGTTCTTTTATTTTATTTAATATTTCAATTAAATTTTGTTTAATTTCATCAACTTGAGTACTATCCAATTCTTTAACTTCTTCTTTATATAAATTAGAAATTTCATTCTCTAATGTAACTTTAGTATAATATTTAGTTATTTCACCTTCTATTTTTTCATTAAAATCTTCTTGTAAAGTTGATAATTCTTTGTTAATTTCTAAATTAGAATTATATAACAAATTCTTTAAATTATTTATAAATTCATCTTGGTCAAAAATCCAATTTTCAATTATTAATTCTTTAAATTTATCTAGATTTAAATATACAAATACTTTTTTTTCAATTTGTTCATATAATTCTTCAACTTCTTTTCCACTTATTGAATTTTCTAAATAATATCTTGATGAAAGAGATAATTCAGTATTTGTGAGATTATTTTTCAAATTCTTTATATTTGAAATTTTAGTTGTCAAAGATTGATTGGTATTTAATATATTGTCAGTTAAAATATTATTTATATTAAAGAAATTTGTTTCTTTTATTGAAAGAACAAAATTTTGTTTTGATTCTGATAAAGCTTCAGACTTTGATTTTGTTATAGTTTCAATTAAATAATCAAATACCTCATTAACTTCTTTTTTCCTTTTATCAAGTATATTATTAAATCCTAAATTATTAGTTGGTATTTTATTTATAACATACATATATGTTGATTGAACTGATTTAAGCAAAAAATTATAGTAATATGATATAGTATAATTAAATTCACTTTTTTGATGAGTTACTATAGAATCATAATATGTTTTTGTTAAATTATTTATAATGATTGTTTTATAATTTTGAGCCATAGTACCAAATCCATTAACCGCACTTTTAAAATTGTCCAAATTACTGTTTATATCTTCATATAATATTTGAAAGGCATTATTCCATTTATTTGTTATATTTGTGAGTAAATTTCCCATTCTTTCTTCAATATTTTTTTGATAATAATTATAAGAACTCTTAATAATTTCATCTCCATATTTTTCATATAATAATGATGTAGTTTTCATTTTCAATTGAGATAATGAATCTAAATTAGGATTTTCATCAATTCTATTTTGTTCTATTGATAAAAGAAAGTTTTTAAATTCATTTATTTTTTTACTGTAAGCTTGAACTTTTTCATTTATTTTTGAATAAAAAGAATTATATTTATTTTTAAATTTTATCAAATTATTATCTGAATTTATAGAATGTCCAATTAATTTCTTATAATTGTCTGAATAATTTGGTAATGAAAAACAATAATTATCAGAATTTACATAAGTAGCCCAAGCTCCATTTACACATTGATAACTTTTTTTTCTTTCAAATGCTATACAAAAATCATTAATTAAATCATTTACAATGCTATTTCTTTTAATTTTCGCATTTTGAGAATCAACATGATTTTCTATTTTTCTAATTTCTGATGATTTTGAAGTTTTATATACTTGATATTCATTAGAATATTCTTTGTTAAATATATCATCAGATATATATTTATTAAGTTTAATATATAAATTATCAATACTTTTAATATTATCTTCAACAAAAGATAATTCTTCTAAATCTATATTATTATTTAATTTATTATTTTTAAAAGTCTGTAAAAGTTCTTTAATTTGATTCATCATTGTTTTATATTCTGATAATAAAGATTTAAATAATTGTTCATTTATATATTGTTTGGATTTTTCAAAATTATTTTTAAAAGTTTTATATTTTGTTAAATAACCTTGAGTTATTGATTCTAAAGTTATTGAATCTTTAAAAGACTTCAAATTCCAATGATGATCTTTTGACCAAGGCTTTAATACTTTTACTAAATGAACGTCATCTGTGTGATAATTTTTTAATAAATTTAACATTGTTGTTTTATTATTAATAATTGTTTCTAAATTATCAAAATATTGATTTGACAATAATTCATTATTATGTATTTGTTCATTTATTTTTTTTAAACAACTTCCAAAAGCATCTTTATATAATTTTGCTAATTCCTTTAAACTATCTTCTGAAAATAATACAGTTAAATTAGTAGTTAAATCATTTAAATATTTTTTATTATTTGCGAGAAAGTTATTTATTTTCTGTGTTTTTTCTTTTAAATAATTATCATTTTCATCCCTTATTGTATTTAATATATCAACTCCAATTCCTTGAATATTGTCTTGAATATTTTTTTTTTCTATGGAACTCATAAAACTTTCTTTTAAAACATCTTCATTCAAAGGAAATAATCCTTGTTTTCTATCATCCATATATTTTAAAATATTAGTAAAACTCTCTCTAAAGTTTATCATTATTTTATCAAATGTTTTATCAATATACTCATCATTATCTAAAATTTTTGCAATTTCTAATCCTTTATTAATAATATCTTGAAAAGAAAGATTATTTGAATTTATATCATCATTTGAAATTAAATATCCATTATCTTTTATATTCATTTCTTTTGTTATTTTTTCTTTAAATATATTTATAATTTCTGTGATAGAATTTTTTATGTAATATAAATTATTACTTAGTATTTGGAAATCTTCATTATTTATATTTTTAATTTTAATATCTTGATTAGATATTTTTTTATATAAATTATCTATTTTTTTTATTTCACTCTCTAAATTTTGCATTAAATTATCTTCAAAGTTTTGAATTAATGAATCTACTTTTGGTTTAATTATTTCATATTCTGTTTTATAATAATTATTTAATATCTTTTCGGCTTCTTGAATAACTCGAATAAAAGAAGTAGCAGTGTTATTTAAATAATAAGTTGAAATTTCTGTTAATTTACTTTTATCAGAATTTAAAGATTCTGATAATTTTTTAAGATTATTAAAAAGTTCAAAAAGTATATTATGAGAATTTGTTATATATTCATAAATATTATCATTTAAAATACTTAAATTGTTTTTTATTCCTCCATTTTCTATTCCAGTCAAAATTTGAGAAAAATTATTTTTTAAATTATTTATTTCATCCTTAAAAGTAGTCGGTAATTCTTTTAAAGAATTTAAAGATAATGTTGAATCGAAAATTTCTGATAACTCATTATATTTTACAAGAGCATTTAAAGTAGATATTTTATCATTAATTTCTTGAGTCATAGTATTTAATGAATTATTAAATTTTTCCAATAATTGAGTAGCTAAATGATTTCCTGATTGTGATAATACAATAAGTTCATTAATTATTTTATTAAAATTGATAGAAGGATATCTTGATGATGAAATATATGTTTTATCAGTTCTAATATTAACAACAGAATTTGTTTCTGAATTTTCACTATTTAATCCAGAATTAATCATTACACCCAAATTAAAACCTAATGCATCATAACTTTCAATATTCATTATTTCTTTTTCTTTTATTATTATATTACTTTCTTCTTCTAATTCTCTTAAATTCAATTTTGTTTTTGTCTTTGCCTTTAATTTTTCATTTAATTTTCCAACTCCTTCTTTAATTGCGGTCCAAAGTTCTTCAAATTGTTCTTTTGTAAATAATATATCAGTTTGGAAATATGGTTCTAATTTTGGTAATAATTCATTTAAAGTTTCATTATATTTATCAGAATCAAAAGATTCCATTTTTGAAGTTTCATCAATTAATTTGGAAACTTTAGTTTTAGTATAAGAATTTTGTTCATCAGTATATACTTCCATAAAAGCAACTTCTTCATATTCTAAAAGATTAAATTTTGAATCAACAGTAATATTCATATCAGTTGTACAAAATGTATTATATCCTTCTTCAATATCACACATTCCACCATTTGTTTCTCTAATTAATTTATTTCCATTACTTAAATTAAAATGATTCAAAGTAATATTTGATTTCTCTTTCTCTATTCTTTTTGCTGTTGGAGGTCTAAAGAAATATAAATCTAAGACAATTCTTTTCTTTATTTGTTCACTTAAAGATTTATGACAAGTAATTGACATTATAGCATCAGTATTTGTTATATTAAATAAACATAAAGGTAAAGGAATATCTTTTAAATCATTAATTACTTTTGTATCATTTGGTTTTGTATTTATTGAATTTGTTAAATCTACTCTTTTTATTGGAACACAAGTTTGATTTTCTTTACTAAAACATTCACTAGAAATTGCAATTGCTGCTGTATACATTTTATCATAATAATTTTCATTTTCTTCATCTGAATCTGCTTCTGATATTATATATATATCATAATTTGTTTTTCTAGATACAAATATTTTTCTTATATTATTATCTACCATAATCACATCAGTAAAATTTTGTTCAACAAAAATTCTTTTTAAATCATGAACATTTGTTTTAAATTGATATTCATTTTCTATTTTTTTACTTTTAGGTTCATTGATTGGAATTGCTTCATCAATATCATCAATACTGTCTGGTGTAGGAATTTTTTCATCATTTTGACCTTCATTTTGACCTTCATTTTCTCCTCTTTTTTTCCCTTTTCTTCCTAAAAAAAAAATTCCTATAATAATTCCTGCAATAACTAATATTGAAATTAATGTCAATAAAAGAATCAATTTTCTATAACTTTTTTTATGGCTTTTTTTCTTCTGGGTGTTTAAGTTATCTACTTGAATCACCTCAACTTTATTATTATCTATGTTTAATTGACCTCTTCTATATCTATAAGTAGAATTTACTTCATTATTCTCCATTTATTTATGTTCTTTGGCTTGAGCAACTCTTTATTTCAAAATATTTACCTATTTTAGAAATATGTTGAAAGGGAAATTTTTATTTTTCTCTTAAATGATTTTTTAATTTACTGAAAAAAAATAGTTTTTATTTACTTCAAAATATTAAATTCCAATTTCTTCAAACAGTATCTCAAAGTCTTAATTTTTTCAAATTTGTTATTCAAATCTTTTCATAATGATTTTTGTTTTTAAAGATTAAAAGATTGAAAAATAATAACCTATTTTTTACCATAATTAATCTTGAGAATCAATTTATTTTTAACATGCCCTTTTTTTTAAAAAAAATTGATAAATAATAATTATATCAATAAATAATTAATAAATAATTATTAAAAATAAAATTAATCATCAAAAATGTTTTTTAAATTATTTATTTGTAAATTGAATGATTTCCCCAAAATTTAGAAAATTATGGATATATGATAAAAATAAAAATTTTTTAACGTATAATTATGATAGACTAATGTTTTTCTATTTCATAGTATTATTATATGTCTTATCAGATATCAATCCACACACAATATATCAATAATTTTTAAGAAGGGATTCATTTATTAGAATATTATTTACAATTATTGAACATTTGATGAATATAAATAAATAAATAATATTGAAATGATAAATATAATATCACAATTTTTTTCAAATCAATACTAAAAGAGAATTAAGTTCAAATATTGATGAAGATATCATAATTCTCTTTTGTTTAATTTTTTTTAAAAATAGATAATTCACTCTTTTTAAAGATTAAATTAAATATTTTATTTTAAATAAATAGTCTTTGGTATAATTTTTTTAATTATATAATTAAAATAATAAATAATTAAATTCATTTGAAAAAATAAAATAAAAGGATAATGGAAAATAGATGATATAGTTTATTAATTTTAATAAATAGAAATTCCCCTATTCTCCTTTTTAACTAAACCACAAAGGAAACAGAGAAAAATTTGTTAAAAGTCGTTAACTTCGCATAACATTTGGCCTTTTCTGACGTTATTAGGGTGTATGGAGCACACAGAGTTGACTTCGTCGAGCATAAGCTTCGAACGTTTGGCACACATTCTGCGCTCAAGGGCAAAGCAGATCGGGCTGAGTTTCTTCAAGGAGGAAGAGGCCGCCGAAGACATTGCGCAGGAGACCATCATAAGCCTTTGGAAGGCTTGGGGCACTTTGTCCTCGCCTTTGGAGGCTGAGAGGCTGGCCATCAGAATTGCCAAACACGAGTGCGTCAACGTGTGGCGGAGGGAGCAGCGGCGACCTCATTCACCACTCACCACCAGTCACGAAGTCACACTTCCCGCTTCGGAGGAAGGCCAGACGCTCGAAGAAAACGAACTCAAAGCTGCCCTACACAAAGCCACACAAACGCTCCGACGCTCCGAACAACGGCTCTGGCGGATGTTTGCAGAAGCCCAGATGGACACACGCGAAATAGCGATTGCGACAGGCATCAACGTCAGGACGGTCAGCGCAATGTTGAGTCACGCACGCGGACATATATATAATGTACTAAAAGAAGGAGGATACATTGATGGATAAAAAACTACTCATAGACAGTTATCTCGAGGGGAAACACCCGATTGAGCAGGAGAAGTGGGAGCTGCCCTCGGAAAGCGAGCTCGATCGCGACGAGGCACTCTTCGACGCTTTGCTGGCCGAAAAGAGGAATGGCCCTCGCTTCACGAGGTCGATGGGAAAGGCTCTTCTGGCAATTGCCGCAGTCTTGATCGCAGTTGTAGCACTCTTCACCTGGTGGAACTTCAAGCCTCAGCAACCCACGCAACTCGCTGAAAAGACGGAGAAACCCGTCGAGCAGAAAGACACGCCTAAGGTCATCGAAAAAGATAACGTGGATAAATCGCAAACTTCACACGTGAAGTTGGCCAACTTAACACGTGAAGTTGACGAAGTTAACGTGCCACGTTCGAAGACGACCCGAGTGAAGCCTGCCGAAGAGCCTCAACCCCAGACCGAAGCCGTCGTGCTGGCCTCTGCCGCAGACAGCCTCTACTACTACCTCACGCAACTCGAAAACCAGATGGGCGACTGCCGAGACAGCTCCTGCCTGGCTGAGCTGACGGGCCTCATGCGAGCCGACGAACGCATCAAAGACTTGGTGAACAAGATCATCAACAAGCAAGTGGAGACCGCCTACCAAGAGGAATACCTCGTAGATACCACAACAAGATACATCCCATTATGAATTAAAAACGGAAGTTAAAAAGGAAGTAATAGGAAGAAGTTAAAGTGGAAGTTAAGCACTTCGTGCTGGACGTCACCATATTCTGCTGCCCAAACTATCGTCCTCTTTAACTTCCATGAGCGAAGCGAATTAACTTCATTCCATAACTCCCCATTTAACTCCATAAAACAAAAAACTATGAAAAGAATCGCACAACTCAGCATCTTGCTCGCTGGCCTGCTTCTGTTCTGGCCGCTCCAAGCGCAATCCTGGGAGGATGAGGAAATGGAAGAACTCATCGAAAAGTTCCTGAAGGACAAACACGTGACGATAACGAAAAGCAATTACGCATTTACAACAGACTATTTCACCGAGCATCCGAAGGACAGCGTGCAGATAGCAGAGTTTGTCTGCAAGGGCGAAAAGCCTTTGAATCAGCTTGTGAAAGCCTTCGAAGAGCAGGAACACTGGGCTGAACTCTATCGAAGCTACGAAGGTTTTATAGGAGGAACGACACTGTTTTTGATGGCAAATATAGGACCGAAGGGAATGGGAGGAAGAGGCGGCTGCGACCTCCATCTCTGTCACAACACGAGGGTTCTTGTCTATAAAATAGATGCAGACGGGCTACAACTGGGTTTCGTGCTGCAATGGAACGACTTGCCCAAAGGCGAGAGAAAGGGCTTCATCTACAAGTGCCTGGGGTACGACATGGAAATCGTAACGGCTGAGCAGGAAGTTGACCGCGTCACAATGGACAGCGTACGCACAGCCATCAAGGTGGGCGAAACGGTGAAGAACAATCCGAAGCAGGAAATCGACACGACTTATATTGACGGCAAGTGGGCGGTCAGCGCGAAGTATCATCGGGATGTCCTGCGGGCAATGGACCACGTGAGCGACTACTACGACGATTTCCCCGGCTTGAACAACAAGATTAATGAGCTTGTGAGACTCAGCAAGAAAGCAAGCGAAACGGAACTTGCCTCGATTGGTTTCGCCCTGAAACGCGAGGCCTCGCGCTACGAACGACTCCTCACGCCCGAAGAATACGCGTTGATTTGGAAGGGACTCTACGCTATGGAGACCAAGGCAAAGGGCTGCGACCCGCAGATACAAGACTATTTCAAGGCTTCGGAAAGCATCCTCAAGGACAAGGTCAACGAGTCTGTCCGGCTGGAATACCACGACACGAAGCGTCATCAGTTCTTGCGCGACATCGGTTTCACCGTAACGAAGAACGACGGCGGACGTTGGTACTATGCCGTCTCGGGCAAGCACTACACGGGCAATCCCGAGCTGGAATACCTCGATGCCTGTGCCGACGAGGACGGCGTACTGAGATACACGGCCGAACACAAAGAGACGAACCTCAAGCCGGGCATCTACAAGTTGACCGCCGCAGGACGTACCTCCTTTAGCGGCAACACGGGAGCTTTCATCTTTGCAAAGGCCGAAGACCTGTTCTTGAAAAAGATTCCCGCCTGCGATGACCGCGGAGGTGACATCTGGCGAGACGCTGCAATACGTGTCAAGGAAGCCGACGAGAAGGGACAACAAATATCGCCCAGCGACGTCCGCATCGCTTTGGCAAACGGCGGAATGGGTTACGGCTGGAGCAAAATCGTGATAGACGGCATCATTGTCCGCGACGGCAAACTCACCTACGGCGTTTCCTGCGACCCTGACCTCACGGGACGTCAATTCACGGGGCGTTGGCTCTCTGCCGTCGACTTCGTCCTCGAAAGGGTTGGCGACCTGCCGTGATGAATAAGATAACGTAATAGAAGATAAAAGAAGACAGAAGAAGATATGTCGCTTATAGCGACGAAGATAAAGGACAATACCATGGGTATATGAAAAGATGGAGAATTAGGGCGGCAGCAAAACTAACGTCTTCTATCTTCCTCTATCTCCTTCTATCTTCCTCTGACTACTTCCAAAATAGTTTATAACACATGTTAGTTTGGTTTCAAAAGTTGATAAATGGCGCCTTCCTGCTGCTGCGTTGCGAAATGCGGCAGCAGATTCCGTTCGATTCAACAGGTCTAATTCGTTGCATGTACATGTACGTGCAATTGCATCTACATGTATGTGCAATTGCATCTACATGTATGTGCAATCAACTTAACAGCATATCTCTGGCAACAAAACTAATGAAATAAGACAATGAAAAAGGTAATGTCAATCTTGATAGCTGCGCTCATGAGTGCGGCATCCTCGGCTCAAGTGAAGGAGAGCCTCTCCTCTGTTAACCCCAAAATAAACCAGCTCTTTGAAGAACTCAAGTTGGAGAAAGGACTTTGGAACAGGACACCATCCATCGTAAAGAGAGGAGGACTGGACGACAATGGCAATCGTCCACAACTGGACTACGGCCTGCACCTCTTCTACATGCCACACCTCATAAGGGGCAGGAAAGACAGTCTCTTCGTGGATAGCGTGCTGCGAGTAGAAAAGGCCTGCTTCGACAAGCGAGTGAAGGCTATCCGTCGCACCATTTCCGAGCTGCAGAAAGAGGCACAGGACACATGTTATTACGAAAGCCATACAGGCGGCAAGGACACAATTGTCTGTTCCATGAATCTATGTCGCGACACCACACGAGTCCACAAATACCACGATGGCAACCACAGCTACTTCTATTCCGACGAGTTCCTTGACTTCGTCCTCGAATCAGGGAAGCAGGAAGGTACCTTCGAAGGGCACTTCCGTTATACCGTCACCCTGCCTGGCATCGACTTATCTTCCAATACATATTCATGGGGAGACATGATTGACGACATCGAAAGCCTGATGAGCAAACACGGCATCAGTCATCGGAATTCCTTCTGGCAGCACGACGATGCATATTCCCACGCTGTCTGGGATGATGACGAGTCAGAAGACAGGAAAGCATGGATGAATATTGTCAACTATGGAGAATACGCTTATGCGGGCGTGACAGAAGCAAAGATCTATTCTTTAACCGAAGACCAGAAGCAGCTTGCCCAGCAATTGCTTGCTGCCATCGATAGTATGGCGCTGAGGTTTACCAATAGTCGGCAGAGCAGATACTACGAATATCACTATGGCGCATCTTTTGAAAAGGGCCCTTCCATAATGCTGGCCGTCTATACTCGCCACATCTCGGAAACCAACTCAATACAGGTGCGAGTTGCCAACCACGGCTATCACTTCCTCGTTCTCAATACCAGAGGCGTAGAATGGATTCCCACCGAATGGTATAGCCTTAAGTCCTTCGTGAATGGCAAGAAGACCTACTTCGAAGGCATGGCACCCAAGAAATAGCGTCTTTAAGAATCTTTAACGCCATTTCGCGTTACATTTTGCGAGGCTATGCGTTTAATATAATATAAGGTAATCGCATCATCTACATGAACAAGCTCATCATCGCCTTCCTGCTCGCCCTCTTCAGCATGGCGACTTACGGCCAGACGGACTCGACAAAAACGAAGAAGCGGGAGCTTAGCGTCTATGCCTCTGTTGCCGACCACTTGACGCACGACGGCATCGACAGCCTGAAAGCAACACTCCTCCGTGCTGCCGACAGTAGTTTTGTCGATACTGTCCACGTGGAAAGCTATAAATACGATGACAAACTCCACACATACGCCGTAGCTAGCATCAAGGAGGCAGGCAAGTACCTGTTGCGCCTCGAAGCAAAGGGCTACCAGACACGCTTTACTCCCTTCGACATCCAGAAGATGTACAAACGTGAAAGCTACCGCGAACTGAAGCCCATCTACCTGCATCGAGCACCGAAGGCAAAGGCGCAAAGCCTCATGCTGGACGGCGATTCCACCACCATCATGGACGAGCTTGTGGTGAAAGCCACAAAGCTGAAGTTCTACATGGACGGCGACACGCTGGTCTATGACGCGGATGCCTTCTCGATGGCAGAAGGCTCGATGCTCGACGCACTCATCAAGAAGCTGCCGGGCGTGGAGCTGAAAGGCGGCGGAGAGATAACCGTGAACGGCCGAAAGGTGGATGCCCTGCTGCTCAACGGCAAGGACTTCTTCGACAGCGACCGCGAGCTGCTCCTCGACAACATGCCATCCTACATGGTGAAGGACATCCGAAGCTACGAGCGGACACCCGACAACGTGAAGGGCACCATTCGCGAGAAGACGACACAGAAAGAGATGGTGATGGACGTGCGGCTGAAGCGCGACTACAACACAGCGTGGCTCGCGAATGCGGAGGGCGGCATAGGCAAACGCTTCGGCAGTCAGGAGGACTTCGGAGAGACAACGAAAGCCCCACCCTTCCTCGGCCGAGCCTTTGCCATGCGCTACGCCACGAACTCGCGCATCGCACTCTTCGCCAACGTCAACAACCTGAGCGACTACCGCACGCCAGGCGAGAAGGGCGAGTGGTCGCCACTGAGACAAGAGCGGGGAATCACGACGAGCTACACCTTGGGAGCCAACGGTCTCTACGAGAAAGGCGAGAACTTCCGCTATCAAGGTAGCATCAAGGGAACCTATGCCGACAGCAAAGAAGCCAACCACACCGCGAGCGAGACCTTCCTCCAGGGCGGCAATACCTACGGACGCTCGTTCTTCACGCGCCGCAGCTACGATGCTCGCCTGAACACAGATCATGAAGTACGTCTGCGAAAGCCTGGCACATTATGGGAAACCTTCAAGGACATATACTTCCATAACGAGGTTCGGCTGGAATACCTGCACTGGTCGAACTACTCCAACTCCGCGAGTGCAACGCTGGCAGAGGACGTGGCAGAGGGCTGGGGCAAGGCATGGATGGACAGCCTGATGACGCCATACGCGGGGAACCTGCTGCGCCGCTATGCCCTCAACCGCGACACCTCGCGACGGCACGGCACGGGTCGCCACATCGACATTAACGACTATGGCTACTTCAGCGTCAGTCCTGCCCACAACGACTACATTAACTTCTCGCTCAACTACAACTACTACTTCTACGACAGATACGAGGATGTCTTCGAGCACTACCTGCTGGATTACCCGAAGACGGCAGCAGCTTCCGACTTCCGAAACCGTTATCGTCCCAATAAAGACCGCACGCACAACTTCGGTGTCACACCCGAGTTGTCTTTCGCCCTCGACCAGAAGCACAACCACAACATTGAGTTCTCCAATAGAGTCTCTTATAATAATAATGAAAGCAACCGAAGCCTTTACCTGCTGAACCAGATGGAGGAATGGGCGAACACAGAGCTGCATCCTCTCGGCACGCTGCCTTCGACAGAAGAAATGCTGCGGACGCTCGATGCAGACAACAGCCAGCGCTCACACAGCAAGACCATTAAAAACTCACCTTCCATAGGCTACGGCTTCTACCATTACAGCGACTCTTCGGGAACTTCGAACAACTTTAACGCCAGTTTCTCGTTGCCCATCATCCACGAGACGCTCGACTACTGGCAGGGCACACAGGTCGATACTACAATGAGCCGCCGCACCACCAGTCTGTCGGCAAGCCTGTACTTCTCTCACTACCACAGAAAGACCAACCGAAACATTTGGGCCGGCTATCAGACAAACGTCTCGCAACCATCCATGCGCAGCCTGCTCAATATCCGCACCGACAGCGACCCGCTCAACATCCAGCTCGGCAATCCCGACCTTCGCCCTTCGCGCAGCCACAGCATCTACGGCAACTATCGCGAGAAGCTGCGTCGAACGCTGGTCAATGCCTCGTTCCGTTTCGATGCCACGCAAGATGCTGTTGCCACAGCCGTGCTCTACGACAAGCAGACAGGTGTGCGGACAAGTTCGCCGCAGAACATCGACGGCAACTGGAACACCAATGCTTCTGCCGGCGTTGACTTCCCGCTCGACCACAAAGAGCGTCTTCGCCTCAAGCAGACATTCAGGCACAGACACAATCACAGCGTTGATTTGATGAACAATGCCCGAAGCGTCGTGGCCTCTAATTACTTCGACGACGAGCTTTCTCTCTCGTGGAAGCCTACCGACAAGCTCGACTTCACAGCAAAGGGCGACCTCCACTATCAGCGTTCCACCAGTGCACGGGCAGACTTCACGCGAATCAACGTCTTCGACTTCGACTACAGTCTCGCCGGACAGATTGAGCTGCCATGGAACTTCCAGCTCGCCACAGACCTGACCATGTACTCGCGCAGAGGCTACAGCGACGCGACGATGAACACCAACGAACTCGTCTGGAACGCCCGTCTGGCAAAACGCCTCTTCAAAGGCAAACTCACCATATCCGAGACACTTGGTTGCGCCTTTTTTACAAGTGGGGTAGTCATGCCTTTCCTTTTCCAACTCGCAGCCTACAACGATGCCTCCATCAACCTCAACGCACGCATCACCAAATCAGGTCGCAGCACCAAGACACAGATTATCTTCTCCTCCTGCGCACTTTTCTTCCCCATGTTCGTCATGTACACCATGGTCACCCTCTTGGGTGAAGACCTCGCAGCCCTTTGCATGATCTCCATCGGCATCATCGGTACCATACTCCATCCCCTCTGGTTACGCAACATATACCATCGTTTCATGCACCGCCGCTACACCATCATGGACGGCTTCCGAAATTCAAGATAAATATGAATCTCACAATCGAAAACATAACCAAACGCTTTGGCGACAAAGAAGCACTTAACATCAG
>JAJJKW010000208.1:0-146266 GCA_023805745.1 Isotricha sp. YL-2021b | reverse complement strand
CCCCAATCCCCAATTCAATAAATCTAATTCATTTTAATATACAATTCTTTAAATTATTTTTTCCTCAATCCATAAAAAGTTTTGTATTCTTAAAATATATCATTTCAAAAAGATAATAAAATTATAGATATTGAAAATAAAAATATAATTGACAAAATACAATTTAGATTCCTCTTTTCAAATCATCAATAGCATATAAATTCTTTCCTCTTTTTATGATTTTATAAGATAAAATTCCATACATATAATCATTATAATCATTATTAATATAATCATGAATAATATTTATAAATTGAATAGCTTCAACAAAATTATAAGGACAAATTGTGGAATCTATTTGCTTTTATATTTTTTTATTTATTATCATTTTTTATTCTGTGAACATTTTATTTTTATTTAAGTTATATTTTATTTTAATATATTAAATTTTATTTTTTTTTCCCCATTTTTTTTAATCAATTTAAAAATGAAAATGTTTATCATACAATTACTTCTTATTACTTTTATTTACTGTCAAAAATTAACATTTCAAACATCTTTATTTAATCATTTATATTATAATCCAAATAAAAATATTTGTATTTTCTCCATTATCAATTTATCAAATAATAAGTCTTGGTTCAAAAGGAGCATCAGGAGTTACTCAAACAGAAATATTAAAAGCATTAGTTCCTGATTCTCAAATTAATAAAAAATCTTTATTAAAAATTAATGATGTTAATTATAAAATTTTAAATGTTTATATAATGGCAAATGAAAAATTAAACCTCATTTTTTAAAATTTTGTAAAAAATATAATGCTTTAATGGTACCTTTAACAGGAGTTGGGCGAATAAATAATTGGTGTAAAGAAAAAACAAATGGAAAAATACCTAAAATAATTGATAAACTTGATGATGATATTAAAATGATTTTATTAAATGCTGTTTATTTTAAAGCTAATTGGAAAAATCAATTTAAGAAAGAATTTACAAAAAAAAATATTTACAAATTCAAATAATCAAATTATTGAAGTTGATACAATGAATAAGTATTTTGATTCAGTTAATTATTATGAAGATAATAAATTTCAAATGATAGAATTACCTTATGAAGATAACAATTTAAGTATGGTAATTATTTTACCTAAAAATGGATTATATTCTTCATCTTTAGTTTATTTAAAAAAAGAAAAAACAGATTTTAATAAATTAATTAATAAAATAATTAAAACCTAAATCAAATGTTGATTTATATTTACCTAAATTTAAATTTGAATATAAAAGTAATTTAAATAATGTTATGAAAAAAATGGGAATGAAATTAGCTTTTACTGATTCTGCTAAATTTTCAAATTTAAATGAAGGAATTCCTCTTAAAATAAGTGACATTATTCATAAAACTTTTATTGAAGTTGATGAAAAAGGAAGTGAAGCTGCTGCAGTTACTGTTATTAAAAAACGTTATGCTATAAGTTCTGGTCCAAGAAAAAAAATACTAACATATATGTATGTTGTTCATAGTTTTATTTATATGATAAGAGATAAGAGATAAGAGAATTAAAGACATTAATGGAAATGATATGATATTATTCACTGGAGTAGTCAATACTTTAAAATAAATAATTTTATGTTTTAAATTATATAAATAATTTACTTATTTTTATTTTATATTTTTTTTATCATTTAATTCTTTTTAAATCACTGCTCATACGATTCAAAATATTTAATATTAAATATTTATTACAGTTTTAAATGCATATATTTACAATATTTTTTAATTTTTTTTTGAAAAATAAAAAAAATAATAAAATAACAATTTTTAAATATTTTTGTTAAAAACCCAAATATTTTAATATTAAAATTTTAAAAAACAAAAAATAAAAAAATTACCAATCAGCAAAAGGATCTTCACTAGGCACAATAGAAGGAGTATCTCCATCAGAATCATCATCATAACTATTAAAATTTCCACAATCACCACTTCCATTAGTTCTAGGAATATAAGGAGCTTTAATTTTTTCTTTTAAAAGTAAATTCCAATCTAAATTTTTAAAAAATCTATGATTTTTAATATCATTAACTCCTCCTTTTAAATTACCATATCTTTTAGATAAATCTTGAACTAATAAATGTTTAACTAAGCTTTTAGCATTAGAATTAAAAGAAGAAGGAAATTTAACTTTACCTTTTAAAATTTTTTGATAAATAACCATAGGATCTTCATCATTAAAAGGGTCAATTCCAGCTAACATTTCATAAAGTAAAACTCCAAAAGTCCACCAATCAACTGGTTTACCATGTCCTTTATTTAATAAAATTTCTGGTGCTAAATATTCTGGAGTTCCACATAAAGTATATGTTCTTCCTTCACATATTTTTGCAAAACCAAAATCTGTTAATTTTAAATAACCTTTTGTATCTATTAATACATTTTCTGGCTTTAAATCACGATATATTATATCTTTTGAATGTAAATACTCAAACATTGATACTACTTGAGCTGCATAGAAACTATAAAAATGTTATTATTTCTATATATAAATTGAAAAAAAATAAAAATTTTTTTAAATTTATATATATTTTTTGTTTTTTATATTTTTTATTTTTCTCTTACCATGCTTGATCTACTGGAAATCTTCCTACACTTCTTAAATAAGTGAAAAGTTCTCCTCCGTTAACTAATTCTAATACGACATAAAGAAATTTTTGATCTTGATTAAATCCATCTGTAAAAACCTATTTTTTTAAATTATAATATATTTATTTACTAGGAAGGGATGCTTTATCATTGAAAGAATTTTTATTTCATTCATTATATGATCTACTTGCTTTAATTTTATTAATTCTGCCTTTTTTAATATTTTAATTGCCCAAAAATGACCTGTTGTTTTGTGTTTTGCTAATTTTACTCGACCAAATGAACCTGCTCCTAAAGTTTGTTTCATAATATAATCTGAGATTTTCACTTTTTTTGGTTTTATTTTGGAGAATGCTTCCATTTTTATTTTTTTTATTATTTTGATTAATTAGACATGAATAATAATAATATTTAAATAATAAACTTAATTCTTTCAATCTGGATTTATTTTAATTATTTTAAAAAATTAAATTTTTATTTATTTCAATTAAATTAAGAGATAATAGAAATTTGAAAATTTTATAAAAAGATATTAAATAAAAATTAGATTTTAAGCATTTTTCACAAATGAAGATTTAATAAAATGAAAAAATCATTATTTTTTTTCATATAAAAATAAAGATGATTTTATTTATTTTTATGTTTAGGATTGGATAGATCATTTGAGTTAAGAATATCAAGTATGAAATGATGAATCAAAATTTAGTTTTATTCAAATAAAATTAAGATATCTTTCTTCTTTATCTAGAGAAACAAAGTAATTAATTAAATAATATTTTATTTTATTTTTTCAATTAAAATCTTATTATTGTAAAAAACAAAAAAATATTTAAATATTGTTTATATTTTCCCAAAGAATTAAAAAAAATCTATATCCTAAATAATTACTTTTATCTTTTCTTAGAATTTTTCTCATTTTCTTCTCTTTTCTTATTCAACAAATCATAAATATCTTGCATACCTGATGCGAAATTTAAGAATTCTTTTTCTTTAATATAATCATCTTGATAGAAGTATTCAGTTTTAGCTAAACTAGAAATAAATTCATCAGTTTGTAAAGGATTAAATTTAACACGATCCATTCTTTGTCTACTTAAAGTATAATTAATACATTCAATAATAGATTCATGACTATAACCATTACTCATTTCTCCTAAAACACTATAATCAAGAGAATCACCTTGATCAGTTTTTTCAGCAATTTTTTCTTTCCATAATTTGACTCTATCAGCATAAGAAGGTAAACCGAAATAAAAAGATTTATCAAATAAATTTTTAAAATCTTTTTTATTTAAATATTGTCCTTGATTAGTAGATCCAATAATTAAAACTCTCATATCTTGAGTGATTAAATTTTTCATAGACAAAATATATTTTTTCATTTTTTGCGCTTGTGGATTTTTAACAAATCCTTTAGCTTTTTTAACTTTACCAGGAAGAATTTGTTCAGCATGATCGAAATAAATAATAGCAGGTTGATAATTTTTAGCAATTCTAAAAGCAGAAGCTAAAGTTCTACTTAATTCTTCTTTAGTAGAAATTTTACCATCAACATTTTTAGGAGAAATATCAATAAATAAAGCATCAGTATGATAAGCACAAGCTAAAGCTGCTAAAGTTTTTCCTGTTCCTGGAGGACCATGAAATAATACAGAAGCGACATTTAAACCATAATTACTTTTAACAAATTGAGAGCCTAAAGGAAAAATGCAATATTCTTTTATTAATTGTTTAGTATAAAATAATGGAACATCAATTAATGATTCTTCTGCTATATTTAATCTATGTGCTATATAATTAAAATCACATATTAATTCATCTAATGTATGTGGTACCATATTTCTTATTACTTGTTTATCTATTAATTCATTAAATAATTCACTTAATGGTACTTTTGCTAATGGCTTTTCACCTGTACAAAATTTTTCTGGGGGAACTTTTACTTTTGGAACTTTTGGTTTTTTATCTTTTTTTCCTTTTAAAAATATTGTTCTTCTATTTGCCATTTCAACACTTATCATTTGATCTACTTCTAATCTTATTGCTTCAGATACTTTTTCTAATACTCCTGTTCTTGCTAAATTTTCCATAAATTCATCTTTTTGATTTATAAATTCTGAAGGTGTTTCAAATAATGCTTTAAAATCTGTTATATATTTCTGTATATTTTCCATTTCTATTCCACTTGGTCCTGTATATGGTTTTATTTTTATCATATCTCCTTGCTCATCTTTTTTTTTTTTATCTTGTTCTTTTTTTAATTTATCTTTTGCAATTTTATCTTTTTCTTTCTTTTGATTATCATCTAATTCTTCTTGTAAAGTTACTTTAAATTGATCATAATATGATTGAATTAATTGAGGTGGAGTTCCATTATTATCTCTTTTATATTTTTCCATCCAATCTCTTCTTTCATTTATCATTTTTTCTCTCATATCATAACCTTCTATTGTTTTTATACTATTTTCCATATCTGTTAAATATTTTTCATAATCTCTCTCTTTTTCTTTTTGAATTTCTTTTCTATCTTTTCTTACTTCGGCAGGACTTTTTAAATTCATAAATTGTTCTTCTTTTTCTGTTGGATTTGCTCCTATTGAATTTAATGCTGGAATTATTGCAGCTTCTTCAATTGAATTCTTTTTCATTTTTAAAAATTTTAATTCATCTTCTCTTATTTGCTTTACTTTTTGAATTGCTATTAAATGCTTTATTATCATTGCTCTTTTTTCATCTCCTACTAATACTTGATTATTTCCTGATTGTTCTTCATTTTTTTTACTTGCAAATTTTAATTGAGCTGAAATTCTTTTTATATTTTGACGACATATTTCAAAATTTTGTAATATTGATATTGCTTCTTCAAATTGTAAATCTACATGATAAAAAAATTTTGATTTATCTTCTTCATATAATATTTTCCCATTATTTACTCTTTTTAATCCTTCTTCTAATAATATTCTTCTTTCTTTCATTTTATCTGAATTATCTTCTCTAAAATATCTTGGAATTGAAATTTCTAAATCACTTGGTTCTAATTTTAAATCTATTAAATATTCATCTAAAAAAACATAATGACAAGGTTTTAAATCAATCATTGGATTTGTATAATAAATTATTTCTCCTTTAACTTTAATTAATCTACAAAGAATATTTTCTAAAAATTTTTTAACCATTGCTCTTATTTGAACATGAATAATTTGGTCATAAGAATCTTCTATTTTTCCCATTAAATATATATATTTCACATATATTCCAACAAAAAAATTTATAAATTGTTTAAAATCTTTCCAATCATCAGCTGGTTTTTTCCCATTTGGTCCTACACTTGCTGGCCATTGTTCAAATTGAATTTCTTCATGAAGTTCTATTAATGTTTGAAAAAATTTATCATAGAAGTATTTTTCAGACATTAATTAATAAGTTATATTTTTATTTTATTATTTTTATTATATTGTTTGGGTATTTATTTAATTCAAGGAAAAATAAAATATTTTTTTTTATTAATTTATAAAATATATTTTTTAATTTAGTGTTAATAATAATCTTTTATATATACTTAAAATATTCTTATTTTAATTATTTGAATTTTCTTCTTCCTCTTCTTCTTCTTCTTCTTCTTCATCTTCGTTTTTCTTTTCTTCATCTTTCATTTCTTCAATTATATAAGTAACACCTATTAAAGGACATTTTTCTCCTTCTTTGTTGAAATCACTTTCAGAATAAACTAAACCTTCTTCTTCTTTAACACTTTCAAAATTATTTATTTTCAAACCTTTAATAAATACTATTTCTTTATTATTATTTATTTCTTTAATTTTATTTAAAGATTCTTCATCAATATCTTCATAAGTATGATATTTTGTCAAAAAGAATTTTAATAAAATTTTATCTGGAGTTGTGAAAACATTTTCAGGTAATTTTTTCTGGAAATAAAATGGTAAAATATCCAAAAATAATTTACTATCATTAAATAAAGAAATATCATATTCATTAAGAGAAGCTTCTTGAATCCATAAATTTAAATCATCAAAAGCTTTTTTAATTTTAACTTTCCAATCTTCAATACTTAAATTTTTATTTTCTAAATAATGGACACACCATTTTTTAGGAATAAGATCATTATTTAATTCAAATAAAGCATTAAAATAATCATCAATACAAATCATTTCTCCTTTAAATATTTTATTTACTTGATCAATTTTAATTGCTAAATCATTTATATAATTATTATATGCATCTATTTCATATTGTAAAGAAGCATCTAAAGGATTAAAAAGTTCATTATATTTATTTATTTTGAAAAGAGCTTGATTACATTCTTGTGTTGATAATGGATCAGGAATATTTTGTTTAATTTCATTTAAATTATATCTTATTTTATCTATATCTAATTTTTTGAATTTTTTTCTTGAAGGAAATTTTTTTCCTCTTAATCCAATTCCCATTGTATTAAAGAAATCTATTATTTCTTTCTCAGCTTTTTTTTTTAATTTTTTCTGAGATACTCCAAATAATAAACTATCATATGATTCATATGGAATATTTTTAAATTCTTCAATAACTTTTTCTTTGGGAATTATAAATTGAGGTTGATTAGTTTTATTTTGACTTTGAGAAACATCTTCATCATTAGATGATATTTTTCTTTCTATTGGTTTTATTTTTGGTATAATAAAATCTTCGAAACTAAATAAATAGTCATTATTTAAAAATTGATCATCTTCAAAGAAAGTATTAATAATTCCAGTAACTCTTTCAACATCACTTGGATAAATTAATCTTGAAGTAATATACATATCAATAACAATTTTAATTATTGAATCATATGTAAAACCATATGAATTTTCATTATTACTTAATTCTTTTAGTTTATCATCATTAAATGATGTTATAAAAAATGAAATAAAACCTAACATTGAATAATAATCTTTTCTTCTATAATCAATTGGAATTTTGAATATTCCTGCTTTCATTAAACAATATTGAATAAGAACTGTATGAATTATTGTAAAGTAAATATATAATTTTTTAAGGAAAAATGCACTATTATTGGTGCTTGGACTATTCATAAACTTATTAAATTGATTTTCTGGTGTTGTATCAATTAAATCAATTATATATTCTTTCATTTGTGTTAAAATATTTATATCTCTATTAATCATTGTGCATCTATCATATAAATATGTTGGTAAAGGATTTTGATGTTTAACTACAAATATCAATTTAAATTTATCACTTATTACTGTATTATTATCATCAAATTCTTCAAATAATTTTAATAATGATTCTTTTATTATATTTGCATTTTTTATTAAAATAACACCTCCATTTTTCATTGAAGCATGAATTAAATCAATATCAGCAACACTTAATTCTATTTTTGTAGGATATATTTCTTTATATGATATTTCTTCATTTCCTCCTGCATTAGCTTCTTTATTATTATTATTTGTTTCTAAAATATGTTTTAAATGTGGAAGTAAATAATCTTTTACTTCTTTTTCAATTATAATATCATCTTTATCAAATTCAACAAATAAAAGTGGTTTTTTAGTTTGACTAAAATCTTCATAAAATTGTTTAGAAAGCGACCTTAATTCATCATTTATAATATATTTTTTTTCATCTTCACTTTCTTCAATTTTAAATATATTATTAATAATTGAAGTAACTAAAGCATCACTCATATAAGGTTTAATAACAGAAAAGAATAAAAATCTTATTAATGGATTCATACTACTTTCAACATCTTCATCGAATATAATAAAATTATTTAATAAATATTTATCATCATCTAAATAATTTTCCCATTCTGCTATATGATTTTCAATATGATTTATTAAAATTGCAAAAATATAAGAACCTTGTTCATTTATTTGTTTTAATGCATTCCATTGTTCATTACTAATAAATTTAATTGGTGATACAGAATTATATGTATTTTTGTCAATATTTTTTTTAAAGAATATTCTATCAATTAAAACAATTAAATCTTTATAATTTGAAGGAATTTCTTCTTTTTGTTTCATATTATAAAATAATAAAGCAAGTAAAAGGAATTTCTTTTTATCACTAGCATAAATATTTGAAATTTTATTATAAATGAAAATAATAAATTCCATTAAATTGTCTTTTTCAAAAGTAGGTACATCTTCTTCAAGTTCTTGTTTTTGTTTTTTAGGAGCATCTTCTTCTTCTTCTTCTTCCTCTTCTTCATTTTCTTCTTTTTCTTTTTCTTCTTCTTCATCTTCATTAACAATTTTTGGTGCTTTTCTTTTTTTAACTTTATCTTTATAAATTCCGAATTTTTCTTTATAATATTCTTTAATTATAATTGTGAAATATTCTATAGTAAACATATAAATAGTATCAAATTCAAAAAAGTGGAAACACCATTTATAAATTTTTCCTCCTTCTTTTGATATTAATTTATATCTATCTAATTCACTAATATCGAAATTTAATCTTTTTTTATCATTTGATATTTTTTTATTTAAATCTGTATGAATTTGAATTTGAATTTTGAATTTTTCAACAAGAGTTTGATTATGTTCTAATTTTTCTAAATTACCACTTGTATCAAATTGATTACTGAAATTTAATATTTTATTTTCTGTTTCTAAAACTTTAAATTCATCTTTACTAATATCATTTCTTATTTTACTTATTTGTTGGAAAGTTATTGGATCTTGTTCATTTGCCAATCCTCTTAAAATTTCTTTTTCTATTACTCCACTTGGAGCATTAAAATTAATTACAAAACAATCATTCCAAGCTTTATTATGTATTTTAGATGTTATTTTTGATTTAATAAAATATAATTTAAATTTCTCATGTTTTTCCATTAATTTGTTTTTAATTAAATAACAGAATTTACCCTTTTGAGAATTATAAGTACTTTTTTCATATATGTAATTTTCCATTATATTAATTATATTTTCTTCACATTGATCAATAAATAATATATTTCCAGATTTCATTGAAGATTCAATTTTTTCAAACATTTCACCATCTTCATTAATATCATTATATTTAACATTAACTATTCCTTTTGGATTTTTTAATTCTAAAAATTCACTTATTATTTTACTACTTGATCTAGTATAATCTATTATATAAGGTATTTTATGACTCATAATATACATCATTGTAAAATTATCAGAAAGAAAATCATCATATTGTGCAATTGAAGAACAAAATTCAGAATCTTTTCCAGTTTGATCAAGAACTTCAATAAATATTTTATAAATAGGAAATTCATGAATATCATTTAATCCTAAATCTTTTGATAATGAATATAAATATTTCCTAAATTTATTTCTATAAGCTCTATTTAAGGGAGCTCCAAAATATATAAAAGCAGAAATTATCATTAAATAAAAATCAAAACCAGATAAAATAGCATCAACAATTTCTTTTTTCTTTTTCCATATTTCAACTTTACTAGTAGAAACATTAATATAATCTTCAAAAACATTTTTTAATCCATCTAATTTATTTATTAAAGAAGCAATATTACTTCTTTTAACATCAAGAACTTTATTAATTTCAGTTTCAATTTCAGTAACTTCTTTATCAATATTAGTAACATTAGTAATATATTCTCTACTTTTAGCATTATGTTCAGCTATTTCATTACTTAATTTTGATATTTCATCTAAAAGTTCTTTTTGTCTTTCAACTTCATCAAAATATTTTTTTAAAGCAAAAAAATAATCACATAAAATACCACAAGTTCTAAAAGGTTTTTGATATTTATCTCCAGGAGTAAAATCAGGATTATTTGTAACTTCTCTTGTTACAGGTAATAAAATTTCAGGTTTTTTAACAGGGTCTAAATTAGCAAAATTTTTTATTATTTTTATATCTAATGATTTTTTAACATAATCCCATTCTGTATTATTATCTCCATTTAATTCATATAATTTACCTAATATAAATTTACCAAACGTTAATCCATCCCATGTATTTTTTATTTCTGTTAAATCACCCGGAGATATTTTATTTACTTGATTTAATTGTTTTTGTAATTGATCTTTAAATGGTTGAATTATTTCATTAAATGTTCCTTGTTTATCTTTTCTTTGTATTTCTAAATTATTTATTATTTTTTCCTCATCTTGTCTTTTTGACCTCCAAGTTGCTTTATCTCTTTGTTTTGTATTTATTAATTTTTTTTTTTCATCCATTGTTTTTTCTATTTCTAATTTTTCCGGATTTTTCTCATCAATTTGTTTTGTTAAATCATCTATTAATTCTTGAGATTTTGTTAATAATTCTATTGAATCATTATATTTTTTTTGCTTTTGAATTAATATTTCTTTATAATTATTATATTTTTGACTATAAAATTCACACATTGCACAATATTGTTTTTGAGATAAATTTAATTTTATTTCTACTCTTTCTGAATATTCATCATATAAATAATTTGCACATTTAAATATATTTGAAAAAGCTTCTGGTAATTTATCTTTTATTTCTCCTAATTCTATTTTTCCTACTGATTCATTAAAGTAGGAAATCATATCATTTTCTTTCCAAGAATGTATAAATATACTTTGTGAATTTTTAACAATAAAAGGATATTGAATAAATAATTTTTTATATAAATCAGTTTTTGGTTCTAAATCAATACAAACAGATAAATTTTTTTGTAATCTTAAAATAGTTTCTTCCTCAGTTATTTTACCTAAATCATCAGCGCCAATAAATATGAAATTATTTGGAATTTCTCTTGTATCAAATAATTTATTAACAACATCCCAAATATAATGAGCTTTAATTTTAGAATTAATGAATAAAGCAGTTCTTTTATTTTCAATAGTGACTCTATGTAAAAATGGACCAATTACATCTTGAATGAAAATTTCTGGAGAAGTATTATTATATGAAGATTCAAGATAAATTACATCAACTCCAGCAATATATGAAGCAAAATTAAATAAAGTATTTTTACCACAATTTTCTTTTCCTATTAATATCATATGTGGACCTTGATTTTCTAATATTCTTAATATTTTAATTACATAATCAATACTATTATCTGTTATTTTTAATAAATTTTTATCTTTAATATCTTTAGTTCTGTAATAATTACCTACTTTTTCTCTGATATAATCACCTAATATTTTTTTATTTTGAATAAAAACATGTTCATTTAATAATTCTTCATTATCTTGATTGAAATTATTAAAATCTCTTGCATAAATATATCCTTCTTGTGTTCCCCATTTTTCATTAAATATACCATCAACAGTAACTTTATCTTGCTTAAAAACAGAAGAATAACTTTCACATAGTTTTTCTCTAAATATTTTAATATCTTCTTCTTTATTCATTTTTCCTTCAAAAACTAAAGAAGTTTCATAAAAGAAACATTTTTTAAGATATTCAATAAATTCAGAAGAAGCTTTAAATTTAAATAAATGAAAAGATTGAATAACTCTAACACAATCTCTAATATTAAATAAATAATGTAATTTTTTAGGTTCATTAACAATATTTTCATTGAGAGAGACAATTAATTTATTTAATACTTGAATATATTGAGTAGCAGTAATTCCAGAAGTATTTGGAATATAATTTCTGAAACATAATTCTAAAGAAGGTTTAAATATAGGAATAAAAGGTTCATCAGGTTGAACTTGAGTCATAAAAATAAAACCAGAAATAAATCTATTAAAATTATCTGTATCTGGAAAAGCAGAAACATTACCACAACAGCATAAATTAAATTTATCTAAATATTTAAATATATTAAATTTCTGATCATAAATATAGTTATTTTCAGATAAACCTCTTAAATATTCTAAAACAAGAGAAGAATCATATTTATCTTTTTTAAGATTCATACTTACATCATCAACAAATAAAACTGTTTGTTTTCCAAATCTATCTCCAAATAAATCTCTTTTAATCATATCTAAATTAGAATTTAAATAATTTTCAATTTGTTCAGGAGTAGTATTATAAGAACATAAATATTTAACTTTTTTAGCATTTAAATAAGTAAAAGCCATTCTATCTAAAACACTAGTAATTAAAGCAGTTTTTCCAGTATTTGGTTTTCCATTATAGAAAAATGGAACTTCCATTGTAATAAATTTTTCACATAACCAAGTATAAGGAATTGTATCAATTGTATTTACATATAATCTACCATAATAAAATATTTCTCCTCCTTTTTTACCAAAGTCAGTTTGATATATATCATCTTTTAATAAATTTGACCATAATTCAAAATCATTTGTTACTGGATCAATATAATAATCAAAAATTGGTCCTTTTAAATCGTCTGCTTTAAAAATATCACTTATATATTTTTCTATTTTTGTTCTTATTATATAATTTGATAAGAAATTCATTGTCCAAGCACAACTAAATATAAATATTGATAATGTACATTTTTTAATTAATTCTATTTTTGGAACTACGTTAAAATGCTTTTTTCCTATTCTTTTATCTTCAAAATTAAACATAGGAAAAACAGAATCAAAAATACTTATTAAAGTTTTCATTATATAATTTTCATTAAAAGATATATTTTTAAATTTATTATTTTGAACAAAATCAACAACTCTAGGGAAATAATTTTCAAAAAGTCCTCTAATATAATTTTTTAATTCAGCATTTTCAGTAACTTTTTTATTAGAATCAATCCAACAATATAAAATATTTTCCCAACTAAAAGTATGAATATCACATTGAATAATATATTGTCTAGTTAAAAATGAAGGAGTTGCATTTTTTAAATTCATAACTTCAAAAAACATTTTATAATCATCATTTAAATCAAGACAATCTCCATTTGGAGCAGTTAAAAATTTACAATCTGAATAAATATTATTAATATATTCTATCCATTCATCATCAATTTGACCATCAAAAATAAGAGCTTTCATTATATTTTCTCTTTTTTTTGCTTCATTTCTATTTGAAGTAAAAATCATATTATCATCCCCTCCTAATGATACATCATCATTATCATCATATTTATTATCATTTTCATTATTATTATCATTAAATTGTAATTCTACATTATCTATTTCTTTTACAGTTTTTGACATTGTATCATAATAATATTTATTTAATTTTTCTAATATTTCCTTATTATCAGGATGGAATAATTGAAGCATATTATAAAAGAAATTATTATTAAATTTATATGCTTTTAATATTTTATTTCCTGCAAATAATTCTTCTGATGTTTTTGCTTTTGGATATAATTTTACTGCTAACATTTTCGCATATTTTTCTTGGTCAATTTCATTTAATTTTTTGGTTATTTCACTTAATATTAAAAATAATTGTGATTTACCTGAAATTGGTGGTCCACAAACTGTAAAACTATCAAATGTAGATAATGCTGAAAATATTTGATATACTCTTTGTTCGAAATTTTGATTATTAAATTTAAATGTTGCTAATTCGTCTTTTATTGTTTTTGATATATTTTCATCACTAATTTCATATATTTGATTAATATCTCCTTCATAATCTTTCATTTCAAATATTTCATTTAAGAATTTTCTAAATTCTTCAAATTCATTTGAATTCATTATACTTTGATAAATATCTTTTATTAAATTTCTAATTATTTCATATTTATTTTTTTCATTTATATCATTAAGTTTAGGAAGTAATTGTATAATGAATTTATTAATAAAAGTCAAAGGTAAATTTACTTTTCTAACACCTTCACTTTTTTTATTTGCCCAAGAAATACAATAAATAATTTTATTAGATAATTCTTCTGCTTTATCTAAATCAAAACTTTTTAAAGCATTTAATAAATAATATTTATAATCTAAGCAAGGAACACCAATTTGTCTAAAGTAATTTTTAACGTTTTTAGGAATAGATTCAGCATCCAATTTTTTTTCATAAGATAAATTTCTATATAAGAATATATTTGTTTGTTTAACTTTAACAGGGAATTTTTCTCCATTTTCAATGAAATATTCATCTTGACCTGAAGAAGCATGAATTAAAATTCTATAAACTTCTAAAATTCTATTACCTAAAACTTCTAATAAATCAAATTTCATATTTTCAGTATTATTTAAACAAATCCAACATCCAGTTTTTAAATTACCATATAAAATATTATTAAAACCTTGAAGACTGAAATTTTCAGTAGTATTAATATAATTAATTCTTTTTCCACATAAATTTGCAAAAGTTTTTAAAGTTTCATTTTTTCCACTTTCTTTAATTCCATATAATTCAAAAGGTCTTCTTATCATTATTGATCTTGCAAGAACTAAATAAACTCTTTCACTTTCAGGCATCATAATAAAATTATTTTCTATTCCAACATATTCATAACCATATTCTAAAGTAAAGTTTAAGAAATGTAACATATATGAATCATTTTCTATTTTTACATTTATTAATTTGAAAAAGTTATAATCTGTATTTGTTGTTACATCTTCTCTTATTAAATTTTCTATTATTACTTTAGAATAATTTTGTAAAGATATTATATTTGCTAATATTCTTTTTTGTAAAGGAGTTGTTTCTGGAGCTTTTAACATTTGAATAAATTCGATAATTTTTTCATCTTTAATATCATTATATAAATCAAATAATTTATCAAAAGCTTCATCAGGAACTAAAAATGCTTTTTCTAAAGAATCTATCATATGATAATACATACAATTAAAAATTGCTTGAGCTAAATTATCTTTATTTGTTATTAATTCATGTATAACTTCTTTTGGTTTTTTAGTTTTAGCTTTAAATGTATTTTCATATTCTTTTTTAAATCCTTTGAAACATTCTTTTACTTTTTTATTTAAACAAGTATCCAAAAAATCAATTAAATCTTTTAAAGTTCTTGTACTTTTTGTATATTTAATTGTTATTTTTTCACCATCAATTGTATCATAAGTTAAATTTTCATCTTGATCATCTCCAATAGTAATAGAAGAAATATAAGAATATAATTTTAATATAATTTTAACTTTAATATCATTACTTTCTCTTTCTTGATAAATTTCTAATAAATCATCATTTGATAATAAATAATATTTTGGCATTTCTTTTCTTTTTTTATCTAAGAAAACTCCAATTGCTTTATAATTTTGTTCATAATTTTGAATAATAGTATTTATCATATTCATAATTTTATCATAAGCATGTTCTAATAATTTAGAAACAATAGGATTATCTTTTACAGTTTTATATAAATTTCGTTTTAAATTCTCACTCATTAATTTCTTATATTCAGTTGGCATTTCTTTTGCAAATTCTCCACTATCCATAATTCCTTCACTTTTAATAACATAATCTTGATAAGAAACATAAGTTAATAAAATATTTTGATATTTATTAAAATCAGAATTTGTTTTTTCTAATTCTCTTATAATACATCTAACATATTTTTCTAAATAAATTTTATTAAGAACTTTAATATTTTCTTCAACAAATTCAAATTCTTTATCTAATTCTTTTTTATCATAATTAGGTTTAATAGGAACTTTTCTCGGATAAAATCCATCTTGAATATTTTTAATTAAATCTTTTAATCTTTTTTCTTCATTAGCTCTCGTATTTAATTCATCAAATTCATCAATTTTATCATAAATATGAGGCATAGTCATTAATTTTTCAATAGTAAATAAAGCATCATCTAATTTCATTTCAGTTTTTAATAAATCCATTAATAAATTTAATAAATTTTCAACGTTATGTATATTAGGGTTTTGACAAGCTCTAAAAACAGGAATTAAAAGTTGAAAAGCTTGTAATCTTTTTTTTAATTCTGTTGGAACTCCAGGATTATCTAAATCATTAATACAAATATCACATAATTCAATCCATGAATTTATTAAATCTTCCATTTTTGGAATATTTAATCTTAAAATTTGTTCTTTTTCCCATTCACTTTTTTTAAATTGAAATTCTCTAACTGCACCCCAAATTTTTACTTTTAATTCTTGATCATAAACTAAATCTCTTAAATTTGTAAAATTACTTCTTGATAAAGGATCTACTTCTAAATCTTCTTCTTCTTGTTTATATTTTTCTTCTTCTCTAACACATTTTTGTATTTTTAATGAATTTTCTTCTAAAAAATCTATTGCATTAAATGTATCTTCATTATATTTATTTAATGTTTCATTATTTAATTCTGTTATCATTCCTTTTATTTGTTGATCAAATCTATCAATTTCTGCTTTTAATTTTGCTCTATATGATGATATATTATTATCTATAAAATATGATTGACCATCTAATTTTCTATCATATGTTACTGTTATACTTTTTAATTCTGTTGCTAATTTTTGATCATATTCTTGTAATTTAATTTCTTTATTATTTTCTAATATTTGTTGTAAATCTATTATATCATTTGACGCTTCTTCTGTATTTGGTTTATCTTGATTACATTTTTCAACAACTTTCTTTAATTTTATAAATGATTCTACATTTTCGACAGGTTCACTTAATTCTTTTACATAACCTGATAATTTTTCTATTAATGCATTTTCTTTTGCTACTAAAACATTTGGAATTACTATTTTTATTTTATCTAACCATTGTTTTGGAGCTTCTGTTATCATTTCTAATAAATCATCTAATTGAAATTGGAATAAACCTATATTTTTAAATGGTCTTAAACTTTTAATAAATTTATCTTTTTCTTTAAAATCATCTAATAAATCTTTTAATTCTTTTGGAGTTGCTGTTTTTTCTAAATTTTTAAAATTAAGTTTATTATAATCTAAATAAGTTCTATATATTGGAACTAAACTATCAGCATATTTATTTAATTCTTCATGACAATTATCAAAATTTTCTCTTATAGTATTAAATTTATTTAAAATTGGTTCTGCTTCTTTAATTCTTGTATTTAAATTAGCATTTTGATCAACAGAAATTTCAAAAACTTCTTCAAAAACAGACATATATTGTTGAAATTCACTAGGGTCAATGAAATTTTTTTTATAAATAACACAATAAATAGTTTCTTGAATATAATTATCAAAAATAGCTTCACTAATTAATTTAATAGAAGGATTATAAAATATATTTCCACTCATACATAAAATTTTAGTAATAATTAGAGGGGGATCAACATAATTATGAAGAAAACATTCATATAGTCTTTTAAATTTTTTATCTAATAAACCAAGAGATAAATCAATAACTTGATATTTAGCTTCATTAAATAAATAATCAATAACTCTAATATATCTTAATAATTTTTTATAATGAGTTTTTCTAGTGGCATCTTGAGCATAAGGAATAGCATCTTTAATAAAATTTTGTATATTTGCACCATCATCTTTTTTTCTTTTAGAATTATTATTAGAAGTTTGATCAGTTGAAGCATTATCATCTAAAGTAATTTTTTTAAGTTCTTTATAAGCTTGATAACTTTTTGCACAAGCTTCTGCAACAGTTTGTTTTATTCTTAATCTATATGCTTCTATATTATGATCGACTTCTCTTAATGAATCTGAATGAAGTTCTTTAAATTTGTTTAATAATAATGATGTATGTTGATACATTTCAAATATATTATTTCTTTTTATTTCTTCTATTATACTTCTTACTCCAAAAATTCCTCCTCTTAAATGTTCATCTATTAAAAAAAATCTTTTTGTTAATTTATCTGTATAATATTGTCTTCTTGTTCTTTGATAAAATCTTTTCCATAAATCAAATAATTTAGCATTCTTAAAGTTTTTAAATAAAGAAATATTCATTAACTGTTTATATTTCTTATAATTATCAATCCATTCTTGAACAGAATAAATAGTTAAATTACCATTTTGACTTTGAGTAACAGTATTTTTAGAAATAGTAATATATTCACATAATTTTTTATTTCTAACATTAGAAATTTTTTTTCCTTTTACAATTTGAGGTAAACCTTTTTTACTTTTTGGATTAATATCTTGATAAGTACAAAGAATAAAATCAACAGGTCCTCCTACTCTTTTAGCATATAAAAAATCATTATCTCTTAAATATAAATGTTTATTAAAAGTAGAAAAATCAATTAATTCTTTTTTATTTTGTTCTTTTTTTTTACTTGGTAAATTTAAAGGAACACTTTCAGTTAAAACAATATTTTTATTTTCTTCTTCAGTTTCAGCAATACTATTTAATTGATTATTATAATTATCTCTTGCTATAATTTCAGTATGTTGAGTAGATCTATTTGGAATAGAAGATAAAATAAATTTATTTCCTTCATCATATATTTTATTTTTACTAAAATCATATCTTATATTATTTGTATCAATTGGTTTTAATTTTTTTCCTTTTAAAGCTATTTTTGTTCTATCAACTAAAACTGGAAATTGCATCATTTCTGAAGGAAGATCTTTTGGAATTTGTCTTTTTGTTTCCCAATTTTGCATTATTACACTTCCTAATGCTGCACTTTGATTTATTGTTGGAATTGTTTTTTGAATTTCTGTTGATGATGTTTTTGTATTTTCATCTTCTTCTTCTTTTAATGTCTCTTTTATACGAAATTTACGAAAATTCTTCTTTTGAAGATTTAATGATTTTATCGGATCTAAATATAAATTTTCGAGGAAGTCGTTTTGACTTTTGTTATTTTCCATTTTTTTATTATTTTTTATTTTTAATGGGTTTAAGTTATTTTTTTTATTGATTAATTTTTTTAAGTTATTTTTTATAAATTATTTTTTGTATTTTTCATAAAAGAATTTATTTCAATAAATTATTATAATTATTGATTTTTTTTACTAATTTTTCAAAAGGAGGAAATATTAATTCCATATGTAAAATTATATTAAAGATTTCTGTATAAACACACTATTTAAAGAAATTTATTTTATATTAAAAATAATAATAATATTATTTACACAAATATTTTTCCTCCAAAATTCTAAATTAAAGGACTATATATGAAGAATTAATAATAAAAATCTGATAAAACAGATTGTAACTTTTTTCTTGTAATAGGTTTTTGAATAAATTTTTTAATAATTGAAATACTATTCATTTGAGTTTGAATACTTTCAATTGAATGAGCAGAAATAATAATAATAATAATTTTATTATTAATTGTCCCTTCATGAACTAAATTTTCTATTTTTTTACTTGCTTCTAAACCATCCATTATAGGCATATAAATATCCATAAAAATTAATTTATAATTTGGATTTTCAATTACTTTTTTTACACATTCTTCTCCATTAATTGCATAATCTGCTTTACTATTTTCTAATTTTAATAAATTTTTCATACAATTTAAATTAAATTCTTCATCATCAACTACTAAAATATCATTCTCTTGTTTTTTTGATATTTTTGAACTATTAAAATCTTTTTTTAAGCAACTTTTTTTACTTGAAATTGAATTTAATTTTGTATTTACTTTAAATAAATAAGAACTTTGATTTTGTTTTATTTTTGATGAAAAAGTTACATAACCAAAACTTATTGCTCCACTTTTACTTCTTAAAATATTTGCTGGAGATTTATTTCTTGATAATAATTTAGTTAAAGATTCTTTTTTTAAATAAGTACTAAATTTTTTTTGATGAAAATTTAAATGATTTTGCTCAAATTTTATTTTTTTAGGAGTTTTTAATTGGTCAATTATAGGATCTCTTGATAATTCTACTACATCATCAATTTTTTTTAAAGATTTTGTTTTAAATAAATTAATAGATTTTAAACTTTTATTTGAATTTGAATTTGGTTTTTGTTCAAGCATTAGATTTAAATGTGTTAATTTTTTTAATTTACAAAAATTAGCATTTGAATGAGATATTGTTGTATTATCTTCTGTATTTTCGATTGTTCCATTTAGATCTTTTCCTTTTATTAATATTGTTTTAGTATTTTTTATTGTTCCTTTATTGGATAAATTTTTAAATGTATCATAATTTTCAAATGTTGGAACTTTAAGATTAAAACTTTTTGAAAATTCATTTATATCAGATTCCAAATTTGAATCATGTTCAAAACAATCTCTCTGTATTATTTTTTCAAAAATTATTTCTAAAATATTTTCTTCATTCAAATCAAAAAATATTTTACAATTTAAAATTTGTGATATTCTTTCTAATATTTCTTTTGTTATTTCTACTGACTTTACTGTCTCTTGAACTTCAAAAGTATCAAATAATTCAATTGATTTTGTTAATGATTCTTTCTTTGATAAATCTTTATTTTGTCTTTCTTTTTTTTTAAATGATAATATTAATTTTGGAGGATTAGATTCTTCTTCATATTTACAAAATAAATACAGTTCTTCATTTTTAGGAACAATATAATATAAATACATAAATATATTTTTAAAATATTCTTTTAAATAATATTCATCACATTTATATAGATAATTATTTAGAATATTAAATCCTTCATTTAAATTAAATTTAATTCTTTTATAATCAAATAAAATTGTCATATGATTGATAATTTTTTCAATCACAAATTTTAAATTGATTATTGATAAAATATTATTTCCCATTTGAATATTATCCATTAAAGTTTTACTATATAAAATAAATTTTTTAATTACTCTTTTTATTAAAAATACAGATAAATTAATTTTTGGTAATATATCGGGATTTACTTGTTCAATTATATTAATTAATCCATTTAAAGGATTATTTAGTTCATGATGAATTGTTGTTAAATGTTGAAATGAAATCGACTTAATAATTTTCTTCCTTAATTCAACTCTTTCATCATTAAAATTATCAATAGAAATTAAAATATAATCAGGAATAAATTGTATTTTAACATATATCATATAATAATCTGAAAAATAAGTTTCTAATGAATCTTTATTATCACAATTAAATATTGAATCATATAATGTTATTTCAGATAATTTATTTATTTCCCATTTTCTAAATTTTAATAATTCTTTTTTTAAATTTTCTAAATAATTTATATGGTGATTACTTTCATCTTCTTGGCTTAAAATAAAAGTTTCTTGGAAAATATCTCTTATAAAAGAATTTGCAAAAATTACTTCATTTACTCCATTATTTTGTTTTTCTTCTTCATTAAAATGATGATTGGTATTTGATATTATCATTATTCCAGTTGGAAATTTATCTAAAATTTCAATTAATAAAGAATCATCTTCCATTTAATAAATTAAAGGAATTAATATTAAAATAGAAAACATTATTCATTTAAAAAAAAACTTAAAAAGAAAATAAAATTGTTTTTAATTAATAATATTTTATCCATAAAAAATCTGATTAATAAATAAAAATAGGAATATTAAATTAAAAAAAATTATAAAATTAAAAACAATTCTTTTTGAGAAAAAAAGAATATTAAACTTTTTAATTATAAGAAAAATGATAAAAATTAATTAAAAATAAAAAAATTTAACAGCAAAGAAGTTACAAAAATTATTAAAATATTTTATTGAAAAAATTAAAAACTATAATAATAATAAATTTAATTCCCTTCATCTCCTTTTAAAGATTCAATATTTTTTTGAAGTTCACTCACTCTTTGTCTTAATTTTTCATTTTCTTCTTTTAATTTTAAATATTCATTTTTTAAATTATCTTGGTCAATTTCTTCAGGAGCACTCATATTTCTTTTAATAAATTCTAAAGGATTACTTGGTTTATCTGTTTCTTCATATAATGAAACTAAAACTTTTGTTAATTGATCAACTACTCCTGTTTTTTCTAAATATGCTCTAAATTCATCTTTTTTTGCTTCTATTGTTTTAGCTTGTGTTGCCATATTTTATTATTATTAAAAATTTAAAATAATAAATTTCTTTATTATATATTATATTTTTATAATTAATTTATAAATTCAAATTAAAATAAATATATAAAAAATATAAATAAATTTCAATATGTACCATTATAGAAAAATAATACCAAAAATACCATATAATAAAAAAATAAAAAGCACAATAGAATATTTAGAGCTTCGCCAAAAAAATTTATTTAAAAAATCTTTAAATAAACATAAATTTGATTTAGAAGTATATATTCCAGATTCATTATCCGTTAATAAAAACGAATATAAAGATAAAGATTTTCTCATAAATAAAATAATAACATTTAATAAAAGTTATGTATTAGGAAAAGAAAATTTAAAAAATATTCAAAAAGATAATTATAAATTTACAAAACAATATGAATTAGTAAAATCTCAAAATGAAGAAGTTCAAAATGCATATTTAAATGAAGTTCAAGAAATGTATAAAATAAAAGGTTATGATGCAAAAGATGTTTCATATAAAAAAAAAGAAAATATATTTTCTCCATCTATTTTACTTGTTGAAGAAAAAGAAAAATATCCTATTACTTGTAGAGTTGAAAAACTAGAAGATATAAGAAGAGATATTTCCTATTTAAATAGATTTGGAATTGCTTTAAAAGAAAATAGAGGAAAAAGTAAAGAAGAAATTGAAGAAAATATGAACAAAAGAAATAAAACTTTTGAAAAGAAAAATGAAAAAAAAAATTCTATTTTTGGAGATGAATATTCAAATGCAATGTATAATGTAAGAAAAAATATTATGGAAGAATTAAAAATTAAAAATATGTCTCTTAAACAATTAACAAAATTAAATTTGGATTTACAAAATGATATAAAACAAACAGAAGAAAGTTTAAAAAACATTAATGATGATTATATAAATAAAAAAAAATATGTTCAAGATGATATTTTCCTTTCTTCAAAAGGAATGATTAGAAGTGCAAAAAAAAGAAATATAATGGAAGACAATCATAATAATGAAAATAAAAATATATTAATTTATGATTATGAGAATAATAAAAATGAAAAACATAAAGAATTAAAAGAAGGTGATTTAAAAATTAAATTTCAAAGAAGAAAAGATTCTGAGTTAGAAAGAAAAAATAAAGAAAATTTTAATAAAGAAAGAATAAAAAAATTAACAAGAATATATTCAAATATAATAAGAAGTAATTTTAAAGATGAACAAAAAGATATTAAAAATTATGTAAATATATATACCGAAAGACATTATAAAAAGCCAAATAATAAATTTGGAAGTACTTTACATGGATTTTTAAGTGATTTTCAAAATTATATTTCAAAAACTAATATTCCAAATATAGCAACAAATGTGAAAGGAGCTATGTATACTATAAAAAAAATGAAAGAAAATTCAAATTCTTCTTTTAAAGAAGATATTAATGTTGGAAAAAAAATTAAAATAGAACATTTAAGTGATTTAGATAATAAAATAAAAAATTTAGGTTATGAATATACTGAACATCTTTTAGGAAATAAATATTAAATATATTTATAAATATATTATTAATTAATTGTTATAATGTGTTGTTGAAATATTTTCGATAAAAAACTATATTTTTTTGTATTCATTTTTTAATTATTACATTTAACAAATTTAAATCTTTTTATTTTTATTTTTTAAATTATTAAAAATTGCCATTTAATGCTAAAAGAAAAATCCAAAAAAGAAATAAGTCTTAAAGAAAAAAGTTTTTCAAGAAGTTTAACAACATCAAAAATAGGAAATAAGCCAAATCAAAAATTTCAAGAAGAATTATCACATATAAAAAATTTTGTAGAACAATTACAATTAGAATTAAAAAAACATTGTTTATTATCAAATGAAAGAGAAGAATTAGAAAGAATAAAAAAAGAAAATATTAAATTAACATCTGATGTTAATATTTTAAAAGATGACGTTAATGACTTAATGAAAAAATTTCAATTAGTAAATGATAGAATAAATACATTACAAGGGGAAAATGAAATGTTAAAAGAACAAAATAAATATTTACTAAATTATATTAATCAACAAAATAATATTGAAAATGAACAAATTGAAGAAAAATTACCTAATCAAAATTTATTTTTTAATAATTTAAATTTTAATAGTTCAAATGATATGATGTTTAGTAATTCTATACCACAGAAATCAAATAATAATTTTAATAAATTTGGAGAGCAAATTTCTGAAATGAGTGCTTTTAATAATTTAAATACGAATAGTAATATTTTAAATAATAATTCTCAAAATGAATTAAGACAATTAAATAATTACTATTCAAATTATAGTAATAATAAAAATAATCAAAATATAAATTTTAATTCTACATCAGATTATTCTCCTTCAATAAATAATACTAATTGTAATGTTACCGATTTATCTGCTTTAACTCAAATGAATTATAATTTAACTCATAATCAATATAAAAATAGCACACCTGATAGAAAAAGATATTTAATTCCTAAATCTGAATAATTTAACATTAATTTTTTTTCAGAAAATTAAATAAATATTTAAATTTATTGTTAATAATTCTACTTTTTCTTTCTTTTCTGAATTTCATAAAAGTTTTAAGAAAATTCTGTTTTTTAATGGCACCCTAATATTTTGAAAAACTCAATTCAATATTTTTATACTATTATATATTTATTTTATAGTGTTGAAGATATTAAAATTCAAAATTATTTTTTATATTATTTATTTCTATTCATAAAGGTTTTCTATAATAAAAAAATTGAATAAATAATTATTAATAATGAAACCTAGTTTAAATATAGATTTATTTCAATATATTCATTTCTTAATTTATTCAACAGAATAATAATTTCAAAACAACTAAATAAAAATTTTTAAAAATTAAAAAAAATCAATGAATAACTATAATAAAAAGAATCCAAAAAAAAAATAAAATTTTATTTAATATATATATTACATTTTCATTAAAGATATTTAGCTTAATAATTAAAAAATGTCAAACATTCAAAATAATCATTTCAACAATCACGAAAAAATAAATGACAGTATTCAAAATCAAATAGTATCAATGTTAAAAGGTGTAATAGATGATACAGAGTTAGAATTTCATGAAAGTTTAGATGATATTCAAGGAAATCTTTTTGGAGATGATGATTTTAGTGTTGACTTTGATGATGCAGAAACTAATCATAATACTACAATAAGTCAAAATACTTTTTTTAGAACTCAAAATGAAAAAAGTTTAACTACAAAAATGGATAATAATATTATTTTTGCAAATCATAATAATGAATTTATCCGAAGAAGAAGATTTCCTACTCAAAATTATTTTTCAAACTATAATTTTTGTAATCCAATTAATGTAAATTTAAATGATAGTTTTAGCTATCAAATACCTCAAAATTGCTTTTCATTCAATAATATAAATAATAATATAAATACTTTTAATCAAAAAAATTATGAACATCCTTTTAATCTCAATATGTTATTTTCAAATAATAATTCTAATAATATACCTGTAACTACAACTCCCTTAGGAAAAAAAATGCCAATTCGAACTTTTAATTTTAAAACAAGGCTAAATAATAAAAATATAAATTCATTATTTCCAAACAAAAATAATGTAAATAATAAAACAAACAAAAGTTCATTTTTTAATCAAACTTTCAAAAATAATAATAATCAAGAGAAAAATAATCAAAATAATTTTATTATTAATGAAAATACTCCAAGAGAATTGGAGGGTATTTTAGTTCAACAAGGAGGTTTTTCTTATAATGTATTTAATTTATTAAAAGGTAAATTTATTCCTTTAATGAAAAACCAACAAACAAGTAGAATTCTTCAATTTTATTTAGAACAAACTAATGAAGAAATTATTCATTTAATATTTAATGAATTTTCAAATGAGCTTGAAGAACTTATTCTTGATATTTATGCGAATTATTTTTGTTTGAAAATATTTTATTTTTTAAATAAATCTGATAGAATGGTATTTTTATCTAATATTTCTCAAAATTTTGATAATTTATGTATTAATAAAATTTCAACTTATCCTATTCAATGCATTATAGAACAATTAAGTTCTGAAGAAGAATTTGATTTAATATTTAATTCAATAAAAAATAGTTTAATGAAATTAAGTTTTGACGTTTATGGTACTCATGTTTTAGAAAAAATAATTACAACCTTTAACTATGAAAAACATATAATTCATATATCAAAATTTATATTAGAAAATTTTATTTTATTAGTAAATAATTCAAATGGTTTATGTATAGTAAAAAAAGAAATCATAATAGAATATAAAAGAAAAAGTGATTTATTCATTCAATTAAAAAAACAATTATTAGATAATTCTTTAGTTTTAATTCAAAATCCATTTGGAAATTATGCTCTTCAAATGGCAATAGATAATTGGGATTTAAAGGATGTAAAAGATATAATAAAAAGTTTTAAAGGTAAAGGTCTTTTGTTATCAATTCAAAAATATTCATCAAATGTAATTGAAAGATGTATTGAAAAAGATGAAGAATTTTTGATTGATTTTATATATGAAATTTCCATTGATAGTAAATCAATTGGGATTTTAATGAAAAATAATTATGGTAATTATGTCATCCAAACAGCTTTAAAAGCTTCGAAGAATAAACAAAAAATTCAATTTATTTTAATTAATGCTTTGAATAAGAATTTAAATATTTTAAATGATAAAAAATTAATTAAAAAATGGAAAAACGTAATTTCTATGAATGGAGGAAAATAAAATTTAATTTGAGATTTATTGCTGTTTAGTAATTATTTTATGTTTATAAATAAATTTTTATCCACATTTATTTATATAATCTTAAAAAATGCGTTTAGACTGGTATAAATAAGTTTTTAAAAATTTAAATAATAAGTGTTTATTACCAAAAATGTATATATTTTTAAAACAGTTATTGCCATATTTGAAAAGGGATTATATATATTAGTTTTTAAAAAAATCATTTTAAACTTGTGATTATTTTAAATTAATAATAAATTATTTTTAAAAAATTTATAATTGGTTTTATTATAAAATATAATTGATTTTTAAATTAGATATTTAAATAATAAAAAATAATTATTTATTTTATATTTTATAAACTACAATTAAAAATAATTTAAAAAAATATTTATTATTAAAAAAGTTATCTTAATAAACTTCAAAATCTAATTTTATTCAAACAACCAAAAGAATATCATCAAAAAGTGTTTTAATTTTAAGAGCTCATGTAAAATTAATTATATCTATAAAAGATAATATTAATATATAAAAAATATTAATTAGCTTATAAAAATATAAATTCAAAAGAAAAAAAATTCTTCTGAAAAAGCAATTTAATAGTAATTGAATTTCTTATTATAACTAGACATATTATAATTATTATTGATGTAAATACTTCCTTTAGGAATGACAGGTAAATGTAAATTATTATTATTTTTTGAATAATAATTTTTACCACCATTATAATAAGTTCCATTCTTTGGAGGAGAATTTTTAATATGTTTCACTCCTTTTCCAGGACTATGTTCATATTTCATATTATTTGTATTATTAGTTTTATATAATTGAACTAATTGTCTCATTTTTTTACTTTCATATTCATTATAATCATTTGGATATTCTTCTTCTTCATGAATAACATCATAATTTCTATTAATATAATTTCTTATATTTTCATTACTTTCATTTAAATTATAATATTGAGAATCTAATTCTATATTATATATATCTTTTTCTTTATTTTTTTGATAAAATGTTTTATATGCATTATCTAACATTGTATTTCCTCCATTGTTTGTTGACATAAAGGATACTAAATTCATATTATCTTTATCTTTTTGATTGAAATTTATTGATGTGGCTAATTTTGTCATATTTTGTTTTTTCATTGATAAAGTATTAAAATTATTTTCTTTTTCTTTATTTTTATTTTTTTTTCCTTTATTTTTCCCTTTTTTATTTTCTTGTTTTTGGATTTGTTCTTGAGGATAAAATCCATCTCCATAATTATTATAATTTATATTATTTATATTTGTAATTGAAGTTTGATTTGAATTATTATTGTCTCTTTCAGTTTTTGAAAAGTTTTGGAAGTTTGGACTATTTTGAAATTGAATAACATATATATTATTATTATTTGTATTTTGATTATTTTGAAAATGAGGTTGTTTTATTTTTACAGTTTGCATAATTTTTTCATTAATTTTTTCCATTGGCAAACTTTCATTATTTATGTTTACATTAGTATTAGTATTTGCATTATTAATAACTTGAATATTAGTATTTCCATTATTATTATTAATTACTTGAATATTATTACTTCCATTATTATTATTTAAATTATTTGTATTAATACTTGTAGCATTATTATTATTATTATTATTATTATTATTATTATATTATTATTATTATTATTATTATTATTATTATTATTATTATTATTATTATTATTATTATTATTATTATTATAATTATTATGATTACTAACTCCTTCATTATTATCAATAATCTTCTCATTTTCCTTTTCCTTTTCCTTTTCTTTCTCCCTTTCCCTTTCCTTCTCCACTAACTTGGCCAAATAAGGATGTTGAAAAACAGTAACTCCATTAAGTCTTTTTTTAGGATCCATTTCGAGTAATCCTTTCATAAAGCTAATAGCATTTTTCGTTAATTTCCCAAGATACCTCCATTCTAAAGTTTCAGGTTTTTCAATTTCAAGAAGGTCTTTCCCATTATATATAGGATTAGCATAGAACATATAAACTTGTTCATCAGTAAAATTACCAAGAACTTTCTGAATACAATGTAATTGATCGATTTCATTTTCTCCTGGAAAAAGAGGATTTCCATCGACTAATTCCCCCATAATACACCCAACAGCCCAATAATCAACTTCAGGACCATATTCTCCTTGAGTTAAAAGTAATTCAGGAGCTCGATACCATCTCGTCGCAACATAATCAGTTAATCTTTCTTTATTTGAACCACTTATTAAACGTGCAAAACCAAAATCACATAATTTTAAATCCATATTCTCATTTATTAATAAATTCTCTGGTTTTACATCTCTATGAATTACATTTTGATCATGAAGATATTTTATTGCTTTACATAATTGATATATAAAATGACGTATTAATTTAGGGTCTAATCCACGAGGACTTTCTTGAAGAATTTCTAATAAGTTTTTTTCTACGTATTCAAATACTAAAAATAAATTTCCTTTTCTTTTAAATGCTTCTACAAAATCTACTATGTTTTCATGATGCATTCGCTGTAACATCCTTAATTCACGCTTCATTGTTTTTTTTACTAATTCGTCCTCTACTTCTTTAAATTTCTTTATTGCTACAAATTTACCTGTTTCTTTGTTTCGACATTTGTATACTATTCCATAAGCTCCTTCTCCTACTACTTCTAATACTTCATATTTATTCTGCATTTTTTTTATTTTTTGATTGTTTTTTTAATTTGAATTTTTTTTATATTTATATTTTAACTTTAAGTTTTATTTTAATTAATTATTTTTAATGTAGGAAAAAAAGAGGTTTTTATTTTCTTATTATTTTTGATTTTGAGATATTTTTATTATTGAATTTTTTTAGAATAATAATATACTTATATTTTATATTTAAAAATATTATATTTTAAAATAATAATTTTTCTAATTAAAAAATTTTTTAACTATAAATTGATAAATTATTTCTTTTTCTTCTTTACAATTTATATGAAAAATCATTGTATTTAATTCAACAAATAAAAAAAATTGAATTATTTCTTATATACTCTTAGAAAAAAAAATTGAATATAATGACAAAATTTAAGAATTAATATTAGGAATTTTATACTTATTTTCTCTCAAAATTATTATTCGTTATATTTTTTTTAAATAAAAAATTGAATTCAAAAATGGAAATTATTAATTTTATTTTAATATATATAATCAATTAAAAAGTAAATGTTTTTAGGGAAGTAACTTATTATTAGGATGTTTAATACCAGAATTCATATATTCAAAATAAGTGGGAACAAGACTCATCCATTTTTTCTTAATAGCTTCCATTTTTTTTTCAAATTTAATTTTTTCATCTTTCCTAACATCATAAGTTCCATTTTTATTTAATTCTCTCAAATTTTTAACTTTATCATCATCTTTTTCAATCATATCTAAAATAGCTTTATCATCATCTTTAACCATTTCAAAAATAAAATTATCTTCATCAACATTAATTCCATGTTTAACAATTAAATCTTTTTCATCAGGAGCTTTTAATTTTTTTAAATTATCTAAACTCATAGAAGAATCAATAAAGAAAGGATCAGTTTCAACTAATTTAATATTAATTTTATCAGAATCTTCATAATTAAAATTAATTTTCATATAAATGTCATTAGTATAAGAAGATAAAGGTAAATAAGCAGTTTTCATAATTCTAGGTTGTAAATTATAATCAATAGAAGTTTCATTATATAAAGGTAAATTAGTATATTTTTTTAAAATAGGATTTGAAAAAATTAAATCATCAGGTTTAGAAAAAATATGTTTTAAATGACAATCAGCAATTTCATATAATTCTTCATTTTTAGAAGGATCTAAATCAGAATCTCCTCTTTCACTTCTAATTAAATTTTCACTTTGACAAGAAGGTCTAAAAGGCTTTTCTCCCATATTTAAATCAAATTGAGTTAAACCAGGAGAATTAAAAGATTCATATTTTAATATTTCTATATCATGTTTTTCTAAAGGTTCATATTCTGTATAATTTTCTAAATTAATATTATTTTCATGAGTTACATTTTGTTTTAATGAATTTAATGATATTTCATTATTTAACCATATTGTTTCTCTATATAAATGAGATGGAGGTAAAAATTTCATTTGCATAAAATTAAATTGAGATTCATCACTTCCTCCTTGTTGATCTTGACTAAAATAGTCTATCCAATCTTGGTCACAAAAATGAATAAAATCATCTCTATTTTTTATATTATGTTTTTTTATCATTTCATTTAATTTATTTAATCTATCATCAGCTCTTTTTCTATATATTATTTTTGTCATTGCTTTTAAAAATAATTTTATATAATGTCTTGCTTTAAAAAAATTATCATTTTGATTTGTTGAAAAATTTGGTTTTTGATAAAATTTTTGATCTCTATCAACTTCACATTTTTCTTTATCACATTCTGGTTGATGTCTATCTTTATCCATTTGACATTCCATATCAATTAATTTATTTTTATCTTTTTCTCTTTCATCTAATATTTTATTTGATTGTTCTTCTGTTAAAGGTTCTTTTCCAATAAATCTAATATATTTAAATTCTTTTGCTTTAATTATTCCATCAACATCATTAAATGTATTTAAATATTCTCTTTCTTTATTACTTGGAAAATTTTTAAATCGACTTAACATTTTTGATTCTGGTCTTGTCAAATCACTTGCATTTGATTCATTTAAATCTTCTTGTTCTTTTGATTTTAATTCATTTCCTCCTTTATTATAAAAATTATTTATATTCTTTTTATTTGTAATTATTGATGTTTTTATACTTTTATTATCTAAATCTTCATTATTTAATTTATTTTCTTTTATTATATCATTTAATTCAGGATCTAAATTTTCTGTTTTTGCTTCTTCAATTTCTTCTTCTTCTTCTTCTACTTTTTCTTTATTTTCTATTCCTTCATCTTTAAATTCTTCTTCATTTTGAGGAAGATAATTTTTACTATGTTTTTTAAGCATATCTTCTTTAGAAATTTTTTGTGCTTCTTCAATTAAATTATTAGTATCATAATTATTACAGGTAGCAAAAATTTGAAATTTATGAGGTTGATAATCAATTTCATTAATTTTAAATTCATATTCTCCTCTTAAAATACCATATTTTTTCGGAGTAATACTAATATTAAATTTTTGAGTATCAAAAGGTTTAATTTCTCCATTTAAAGGACTTAAAGTAATTTCTTCACATTCATTAAGAGGAGTAATTTGGAATTTGAAAGGAATATCAATAATATTATTTATAGCAAAATTTTTTTTTTCAGTAGTTTCAATAGTAATATTTCCTAAATCAATCATTTTTGGAACATATTCTTTAACATGAATATTCATTTTAGGAAAAGCATGAATAGGAATAATAATTTTTCCTCCAGGACAATTTATACAAATATTATCAGTATAATATTGATAATTTTGAGGAGTAAAAATTAAATAAATTAATTCATTTAAACCAGGAGGAATTTGTCCTCTTTTATTATATCTTATTTTAAAAAAAGGGGTTGTTGGAGGTAATATTATAATTCTTTCTGAATATTTACTTTTATTTATAATTGAAATTTTAACTGTTGTTTTTTTATTTAATTCAAAACCTGCAATTCTTACAACACGAGGATCTGCTTCAAAAATTCCATTTTCTCCTTCATTATCATATTTATAATCTTCTCTTAATCTATTTCCATAAGTTTTATGTTCTTCTGTTGTTAAAAGTTTTTTTCTAAAATTAAATGGTTCTTCTGATGATTCTTCATTTTCATTTTCATTTTTATTTTCTTCCTCATTTTCATTTTGAACATTTATATTAAAATCATGAGATTCTATTGGATTTTCTTCATCTACTTTTTTTTGAGCTTCCATTATATCTTTTACATCATTTGTAAAATCTACTTTTTTATTTTTTAATTGTTGCTCTGAATTCTTTTCTTCTTCGTTTTTAATATCTTCAGTTTTCATTTTTATTTTATATTTTTTTTTTATTTTTTTTTATGTTCTTTTTTTAAGTTTTTTTAAATGGGAAATTTAATTAGTAATTTAATTAGGGCTTATAGACCAATTAAAACTTATAATTATATTATTAATAGAGCAAGATTATTAAATTCTTATAGTGCAATATATAATGTTTGTATTATTATTTTAAATTATGCTTTTTTTACTTTGACTAATCAAATGATTTTAATTCATATTTTACTTTTTGCAGGAGTTTTTGCTTTGTGTGCTAATTTTATTGTAGAAATTACTAAACCTATGAGATTTATTTATTCTATTATTTTACTTGCAATTTATCTTTTAATTTCTCTCATTATTGTTATTTTTTTAATTATTAGACTTAGTAATATTTATAATATATGTGCTTTATTAAATAATTATTATCAAAAATATCCTAAATTAAATAATAAAAGTTTAGGAACTTGTTTACAACAAAAAAATTATTATTTTATATGGTTAGCTTTATATATTTTAACCTTTGTTGATGGAGGATTTTGTATATATTTTGATTTATTAGCACATAATTTTCTCAAAAATAAGAAAATGGTTAGAACAAGAAAGAAAAAAAAATGAAGAATTTTATTTTTTTTAATTAAATATTATAATTTTTATATTTATAGAGTTATGAATTAATTATAATTATATCTAAGAAATTTTAAGGAAATCTTTATTATATAAATACTATTAATATTTAAAAAAATATTTTAATAACATTTTTATTTATTTTTTAAACATTTTCAGTTTCATTCTCACTTCTAATGCTTATTCTATATACTGTAAATTTACCTAAATCACAAAAATTAAGAGTTAGAAATTCAGTGAAAATAAAACCCCTAATAAAGAAATAAACTAGAAATTATAATATGAATTTCAATATTATTAATATTTTTTGATAAAAGAAATATATTTATTAACAATATATAAATAATATCAGCAAAAATATTAAAACTAGGTCTTTTTTCTATGATAATCTTATATATAAAAATATTATAAATACAAGTCAATATACAATATATGAAAGATAAAAATATATGGAGAAGACTTGAAATTTTTAAAAAAGAACAATTATGATAAATATAATAAAACAAACAAATTATTAATACTTGAATATTCCCATATATTCCTTCAAAACAACATAAATGATAAATATTTTCAAAATATTCATAAAATAATTATTTTCAATTGAATAAATCATAGAAGAAATAAATTGAGATTCTAATGAAATTAAAAAACATAATAAAAAAGATAAAAAAAAATTATATTGAATAGTTTCAATTGATTTAATCATAATTAAATATAATAATAAAACAGAAATTAAAATTAATCTTATATAATGATGTTTATAAGTTTCAATATTTAAAGTATAAATTTCATTTAATGGTAAAAAAAGACATAAAGAAATTTTATTTATAAAATCTAATTAGGAAACATTGTAAGGAAAAAAAGTTGATATTTTAAAACTACGAATAAAATCTAAAAATGAGCAAAAAAATATATATAAATGGATAAATAATTTATTTTGATATCACATGACTTTTTGGTTTTAAAACTAATTTGATTATACTTTTTTTATTACTTATTTCTTACTTTAATATCACTTTTTTTTGATAAATATAAATTAAACCTGCTAAACTTTCTCCAACAAACATTAAGAATAATGAAAATAAAGGATTATTAAAATAATTTATCATTAATTTTCTATATGATATCATCCGTAATTATAAATTGCACATACAATAAAATAAATAAAAATTTTATGAAAATGAATTTAATAAATAATTCCATAATTTAATTAATTTTAAAATTATTTTGTTTTGGTTAAACAATATTCAATGAAAATAAAAAAAATAATTATAAAAAATTATTAATCAATCAATAATTATTCGATTATTATATTTAAATAAATTCAAACAATTTGATAAATTTGTTCTTCTAAAAATTTTGAAAATGAAAATATATTGTTTAACAATGAATATATCAAAATAAAAAATTTCATTAATAAATTGATTTGATTTATAAAAAGAACAATAAAAATTCAAAAATATATTTAATTATAAATTCAAAAAATGGTTAAAAAATCATTAAAAAATAATAACATACAAAAATAATAATTTCCATAATGTAAACTAATAACAAAACAAAAAAAAAGCCTCTTAAAACATTAAAATTTATATGAAAATTTCAAAATAAAAAACTGAATAAATTCTTCTTAAAAAAATAAAAAACAATTTCAATTTCACAAAAATTAAAAATAAAAAAAAAAATAAACCAAAATTTTTTTTTCAAAAAAAAATATTTTTCAAACAAATGGACACAACAACATCAAAATATGACACAACAATAACAACAAATCAAAATCCATTAATGAATGTATTTCCAAATCCATCATATATTCCAATAGAAAATAATCAAAATCAAAACTATACAATACCAATACAAACATATAATCTTCAAAATCAAGTAAATCAAAATCAAATATATCAAAATACAAATCAATTTCCTCAAAATAATATACAAACAAAAAGTGAAGAAAATACAAATTTATTAGATGAAAATTACAATGAAAATTCTCAAGAAAAAAAAGAAGATATTCATAGAAGAAGATCAAAAAATGATACAGAAGGAAGAACTTTTATATGTCAATTATGTGGTAAAAGTTATTTATCATATCCTGCATTATATACTCATAGAAAACAAAAACATAATACTAATTTAAGTTCTGGAAGAGGAAGAGGAAGACCGAAAAAAGATATTTCTGAACAAAATATTGAAAGAATTAAATATAATCCTTGTGGAATTTCTTATTTTTCTAAAGAAAATAGAAAAGGAGAAACTAATGAATTTAATAATGTTATTTTAAATGCTTTTAATTTTTTATATGATATTAAAGATAATCCTGAAAAAAAAGAAAGAAATCAAAAAAGAAAAATGAAAGAATATAATAATATTAATGAACATCCTTTATTTAATAAATTTTTAAATGATTCACATAATAAAGATGAAAAAATTGATGAAAATGAAAATAAAATTACAGATGATGTTTTTATAGATTATTTAAATAAAGTTTCTTCATATTGTAATCCTGATTTTTTTCAAAAAATATTAATATTTGTAGGATTATTTAGAGAATATGTAAATCAAGTTTATTCAAATAAAGTTGAAAATGGATTAGAATTTACTGCAGAAGAAAAAGCAGAAGATGTTCCTGATATAAGTAATGAATTTATTTTAGATTTTATTGAACCTGATGAAAATAATAATGATTTTGGTTTTAATAGAGATGAATGTATCGATTTAATTCAAAATTTATGTCATTGGATGTATGAAAATAATTTCACTTGTTCTAAGTTATCTATGATTAATATGGATAATAATAAATAATTTTTTTTTGGAATGAATAGTTTTTTTTTGTTAAAAATTAATTAACCAATTAATTCTCAATTATTTAGATTATTATATAAAAAATACAATTATATTTTTTTATTGTTTTTTTTTTAATGAATTTTAATTCATATACAAAATAAGTAAATAAAATATGTTTTTATGGAAAGAAATAATTTACAATAAAAAAAATAATTATCATTTTGTAAAATACTAAAAATAAATTAAGAAACAAATCTTAGAAAAGAAAAAAAAAACAAAAAAAATCACCAACTAAAAAAATTAAAAAAAATAATATTCTTACATAAAACATCCATTACAACATCTGACTTTTTCTTCATTATTACTATTATTTTTTCTTTCACTATTATTATTATTATCATTAGTATAATTTTTATATAAAGTAACATTATTATCTTCAAGTTCAGAATTATATTGTGCTTTAATACTCCAACCTCTTTTTAATTTATATTGATGATTTTGACTATCAGCTTCAGTTTTTAAAGTTAAAGTATTTCTTAATTTTAATTCATCTTTTGTAGTCCAATCATAAATATAATCAAATTTATATTGTTCTCTTTTCATAACTTTTTGAAATAAACCTCTTAAAATTTCATATTTAGGTTCTTCAGTATATTCTAATCTTCTAGTATATTCAATATATTTTTCAAATTCATTAGGAAATCCAATGCATAAATCATAAGAAGTAGTTTCTATTTTTTTTTTTAATATTTTTTTATATCTTTCTTCTTTTGTTTTAGCTTGAAAACCTTGCCAAGGTAAACTTCCTCTTAATAAATACATTAAAACATAACCAACACTTTCTAAATCATCTCTTCTACTTTGTTCAAAACCTTTTAAAGCATTAATTGAAGCATATCTTGCAGTTCCTGTTAATTTTTTTTTATTTACCATAGGATATTGAATTAATGTAGAACTTGATCTATATTTTTTTGCTAAACCAAAATCAAGTAAATATACATATTGACTTAAATCACCTAATCCCATTACAAAATTATCTGGTTTTATATCCCTATGAATAAAATGTTTATTATGAATATATTCTAAAACTGTCATCATTTGAGTTGCTAACATACAAACTGATTTTAATGTAAAATGTTTTCTTTCTTCAAAAATATCTTCTAAACTTCTTCCTAATAATTGCATTACTAATATATTATAATTTCCTGAATAACCATATGATTTTACATAAGGAATATTTGGTCCTTTTAATAATGGCATTATTTGAGCTTCGTTTTCTAATAAATTTATTGAATTTTTATGCTCGAATTTTAAAGCATAATATTCATTATTATATTCTGCTTGATATAACATTCCAAATGATCCTTCTCCTAGTTTTTTTATACATTTATATTTATTAAAAAAAACTTTGTTTAATATATCTTTTTCATAGTCTTCTTCTTCAGAATTTTCTTCTTTGTTTTCTTCTATTTTGTCTTTATTGATTTCTTTTTCAAATTCTCCCATTTAATTTTTATTAATTTTTTTTTCATATTTTTTTATAATAGAAGATAAAACACTTTGAAAAAATGATATTTAAATAAATAATTTAAATAATTTAAATTTATAATTTCAAATACTATATATTAAAATCAATTTAACAAAAAAACAATCAATAACCACCAGTATCAAATAGAAAATAATAATAAAAAAAATAATTACTATTATAAAAAAACTAATTAAAAAAAATAATTCAAAATGTTTCAAACCAATATTCATATTCTTTTCTTTTATTTTCATCAATAACAATTTGAAATTCTCTTTTCCATTCTTTAAGCATTAAAATAGAATGTTTTAAAAAGCTTTCATTATTTTCATATTTAATTCCTTCAATGTTAGGAATAAATTCAGGATTAATTTTTAAATATTCAACATCTTTAAAATCAAAATTATTAAACCAAGAATGACTTTGAATTAATTCAATTTTAGAATATCTATTAAAAGGAGATTTTTCAAGCATATTACTTAAAAGAGAAATAAGAGATAAATCATTATAATCATTAGGAAAATTTAATTTACCATTTATAATAGAAAAATAAACAGTCATTGGATCATCAACATTACCTTCAAAAGGTTTTTTTCCAAAACATATTTCATACATTAAAACTGCAGAAGACCAATAATCAGCTTCAAATGAATAACCTTCTCCTAAAATTACTTCTGGAGACATATAAAATATATTTCCTAATATTGAATTTGTTCTATCTTCAATTATTTTTGATGTTGTTAATGTTATTAAATTTAAATATCCTTTTGAATTTATTAATATATTATCTGCCTGAATACTTCTATGTATTATACTTTTAGAATGAAGGTAATTTATTATTAAAAGTAAATTTGAAAAATAAAATTGAAGTTGACGCTTTGTAAATTGAAGATATGGCTTTTGTTTTATTATATCTGATAATTGAATTCCTTGAATAAATTCAAATAAGAAATATATGTAATTTCTATCTTGGAGAGTTTTTATAAAATTTGATATGAAAGGATAATCTATTTTTAAGTTTATTTTTTTTAATTCTAATATATGTTTAAATGAATCTTCATTTATTATTAAATCTTTTGGATAACTTTTTATAACATAAAATCTATTATTTGTTCTTGATTTTATTAAACTTACTATTGGATTAAAATGAACATTAAAATCACCATAAAAATCAAAATCACGTAAATTTAAATTTTTATCTCTTAATAATAACCAATTTTTTAAATAAGTTATTAAATTTTCTCCTAAAGTTTCTTCAAAAATAGATTTATTTATATATAAAATTTCACAATCTGAAGAAGCAACAATTGTATCATTATAATAATTTGTAAATAATAAATTATCACCAATTGTTGATGAAATTCCTAATTCTTTATAACCAAAAGTTCCCATTGTATTTAATGAAATATCTTGATTTGAATTTTCTATTCTTACTTTTCCTTCTTTTACAAAAAGTATATTTTTTCCATCTTTTCCTTTTGTAACAATTATTTCATTTTCTTTATATTTTTTTCTTCCCATTTTTGATAAAAGCATTTCTATTTTTTCAAATTGGAATTTTCTTAATAATTCTGAATGAGATAATATATTTATTTCTATACTTTTATTTCTTAATTGATAGAAATTTTCTATTCTAAGAAATTTAAAAATTTCTTTTGTTTCTGCTTCACAAATTAAACAATCAGGATCAGCAACTAAATCACTTAATAAAGCATTATTTCCTTGATTATATAAATTTTTATCAAAAATTAATTCACCTCTTTTTCCAATTATTTCTTTTTGTTTATTAATTAAATTTCCATCAATAACAATAGAAACAATTTCTGATAAATAATCTCCTTTTTTATAAACTATATCATCTTTATTAAAATTTCTCATAACAAATAAATGTAAAATTTTATCAATTAACTCTAAATTTATATCTTTAAAAAATTCACTTTTGGAAAAAGCCATTTTAATAATTTGATTTAATAAAACATTTCTATAAGAAAATCCTAAAACAGTTTTTAAAACATCAAAAGAAATTAAATAACAAATACAATTAGTTTTTGCAATAACATCTAAAGACCTTTTAGTATCTAAAAAAATACTTCTTTCACCAAAATTTTCTCCTTTTGATAAAGTTCTTATAATTCTTCCTTCTTTAACACAATTAACTTCACCTTCTTTTATTATATATATACAATTTGCAATTTCCCCTTCTTTTGCTATTATATTATCTTTAACATACATTTCTTCATATAATGCAGAACATAAAAGTGAAATTTGATATTTTTCTAAAGCTTGGAAAATATTTATTGAATTTATAAATGTTTTATTTTCTTTAAAATTTTCAGATGTAGATTCATCTATTATTTTTCTAAATGAAATTCTTTCTAAAATCCAAAATTCACATTCTGAAATTGATCTTATTGAACATGATCTAAAATATTTATGTAATAATGCAATTTCACCAAAACTTTCTCCTTTTGTAAAAGTTTTTACTATTACATTATCTTTTATTAATTCTACTAATCCTCTTCTAATTATATATAAAAATCTACCTTCATATCCTTCTTTTATTACTAATTTATTTGGTTCTATTTTTGCTAATCTAATTTCTTTCATTATATCTTCTTTATTTTTCTCACTTAATGTTTTTATAAAATAATTTTTAGAAAATACATTTTGAATCATTTTTATATCTTCTGGTCTTTTATTTCCATTTTCATCATTAATTATTGTTAATTGACCTATTTCACTATTAAATTTGAAATTTTTATTTATTATAATTGAAGAATTATTTGATTTTACAGAATTTCTTGTCATTTTTGCTTCTAATTTTAAAAACTTATTTGCAAAAGAATTGACTCCATATATTGAATTTCTTTTTGGATTTTGATTATTGTTATTATATTCTAATTCATTTGGATTTAATGTAGCTTGAGAACTTTTTGATTTATGAGAAAGATCTGTTTCTCCGCAACATGTTTTTGGTTTTATACATTTTACTCCCATTATTTATTTTTGAATTAATCTAAAAAAAATTTTGTTTTTTAAAGAAAATTTACTTATATCAACTATTTTTTTTATAAATTTAAAATTTTAATTATATTATTTTTTAGTTTTATTCATAAAATTACTAAATTCCAATATGAACTTTTTTTATAAATTATATTAGACTTAAATATAATATCATTTTTTGGAAAAAAGAATAAAATATAGAATAAAAATATTTTGAAAAATATTTAAATATAATTCTTTCAAATAAATTAATATCAATCAAATTCTAAAAATTCATATCTTTTTAAAAACCAAATTCAAAAAATAAGATTTTAGATTTCAAAATGTGAAGTTTCATTTTTTCTCCTTATACATTCATTAAATATTGTTATATTTTTCATTGATATTACAATTATTATTTCTTAAAATAAAATTATTTTTAAAATAAATTTAATAAAAGTAATATTTAACTATCTAGTAAATAAAATATATAAATATTCTATTTTATTAGTAAATTTTTCAATATATTATTTTAATTTTCATAAAAAAAATATAAAAACATAATTAATCCCCTTTACAAAAATTAATACTAAATTAAAATTCATAGATAATCCTCCAGATATAAAAAAACCAAAAAAAAAAACTAAAAAAAAATTTATTTTTTAAAAGCCTTTCCCACTTTTTCTTTATTAATTTTATTAATTAAAAATTTTTCAAGTCCTTCAAGTCCAATAATAACAACAGATAAATTATCTCCACTCATTTTATCCATAGAATTTTTAATAATCATATCACACATATCAAGTGAGATAAGATTAATATCATTATTTCTTTCTTTGCAAGTATTATGAAGAGCATACCAAGCACAATCAATAATATCATTATTACTTAAGCAATCATAAATACCATCACAACCCATAACAATAAAATCTAAATTACTAGAATTATCAAAAATATAAACATCAGGAGTACAAACAACTTGTCCTGGTAATCCACCTAATTCTTTATTTTTAGCTTTAAAATCTCCTATTGTTCTAGAAACTGCTAAATCACAAGGATAAATACGATAAACTACTTCAGGATCATTAATATATTTATCAAATTCTTTTTCATTATTTATTACTGTCATTTTACTTAAATCTCTCTCTGGATTATCATTATCAATATATACTTTACCTCCACTTTTTATTATTCTTTCATAATCTTTTGGATTATTTGGCTTATGATCTATTGTTAAAGGACGAATTTTTGTTCCATTATCCATTGACATTATTGCACGACTATCTCCTACATTACATAAATATATTTTTGTATCACAAATTACACAAATTAATGCACATGAACCACTTAAATCTTCTTTATATTGTTGATGAAATTCATTTTCACATCTTTCTATTGTTGATATTAATGATGATTTTATATCTATTGGAAAATTCTTATCCTCTAATAAATAATTTAAAAAATTATTTTTTAAAAAATTTGAACATGTATCTCCTCCATGACCATCAAATATTGCAAAATAAGATAATTTTGGCCAAATTCTACTTTTTGAACTTTGAGGTTTTTTTATTTGTTCACATACACAAATTTTATCTTCATTTTCTTCTTTAAATATACCATGATATGAATTAAATGCAAAAGATTTTATTATACCAAATGATTTATGTGAAATATCCCCATTTGGATATTTTTCATAATCTTTTTTAAAAATATCCATTGATAATTTTTCTAAAGTTGCTATTTCTAAGTTTAAATTTGATGAACTTAATTTTTTTCCATGTTTATAATTTGTTACAGGAGAAAAAGTATTATTTATTATTTTATTTAAAAATCCTTCTGCATTTGTTGTTATTCCACTACTTTCTTTCCTTCTTTGAACTGGATGAGTAGATTTTATATTTTTTTGAATTGTTGATAATTTTGAACCAGTTACTCCTTTTAAAGAATTTGATTTTTTTCTCCTTCTTTCATCCATCTTTTTTTCTTTATTTTAGAAATAAAAAAAATTTTATATCTTTATATTTAATTATTTATTTTATTCAATGAAATAATATAGATTTTTAATTATTTTTGTATTTTTTTTTATTATTTTCTTTTGAATTTAATTTTAATTTTTTAAATTAAATTATCGTATTTATTAATTTATTTCTTTTAAATTCATTCAAAGATGAAACCTTATTATTATTTTTTATGGTTTAATCGTTATAAGAAGGTAATAATGATTCATTTTTATTTTCTGTTTCAATATCATTTTTTTTACAACTATATTCAAATAACCTTATAAAAACTTGATAACAATCCAATAAGAAAACATACATAATAAACTCAGATACAATTAATTGTGAAAAAGTATCATTTTTCATAAATGTATAAAGATTGAAATGTCTAACATACCAATAAAAATTATATGGAATTAATAATATACAAAACAGTTAAAATGAGACAATCATAAAAAGATTTCAAATTCATGTTCATTTATAAACATATCAACTAAAAGAAAAATTGTATTTATTCCATGTAAATAACAATGAAAAAAATAATATCACATTCAAAGGTTTTACATATATAAAGTTATTTCCTAAAAATACAAAATTCCAATATAAAAAACAACTCTAATAGAATAAATAGAGGAATATCTAAAATATTTATTTCTTCTAATTGTTCAGAATTTCTAAAAAATAAATTAATATCACATAAATAAACAAAAAATAAATATAAAGAATTAGCCCAATAAGTTAAAAAAGTTAAAAAATAAATTCTATTTTTGGCACCATAAATTAATGTAATCATTAAACATAAAATATTAATTATAAAATTATATTTAATTTTAGATATATTATTTTAAAATATTACTAATTTATAATAATAATTATTTTTATTAATTATTTATAATGGAAAAAACTATATCAGGTGTAATTAAAGGAGTTAATATAGATGAAATGAACCAATATTTAAAAGCAATAACAGAAACAATTAAAAAAGGTACTTTCAATTTAAAAAATATATATTTATAGATATTAATAAAAGATTTCCTCCTGATTCAAAAGATTATTATATTTATACAAAATTGAATGAAAGCAATCATGAATTAAAAGTTTTTGTAAGATTACCGCCACAATCTAAACATAATAATAGAATACAAGATATTTATTATTTAATTACAATTAATGAAAATTATCCTCAAAAACCTCCTATTATTCAATGTTTAACAGATGTAAATTAAATTTTTAAAATTTTAGTTTATTTATCCTTCTTTATATGATTGTAGTAATTTTCTTAATGTTATTATTCCTAAATGGACTTCAAAGAATAATGTTTGTGATTTAATTGAGAAATTTCCTCAAGTTATAAATATAATTGATGAAGAATATAGTAATAATTTATACTCTATTCATGGAGATTATACTATAAAAAAAAAAATTTATGATATAAATGGTTTTTTTGGAAATATAGGAAATAAATTATATAAAGTTAAAGAAATTTCATTTAATAAAAAAAATGAATCCGAATTAATAGAAAAGTTTTTAATAATAACTGATACAAATATATTAATTTGTTGTCCAATAAACAACATAAATAAAACAAAAATTCAAATAGAATTTTATGCTTTAATAATAACATATCAAAATATAATAGATTTTTATACTGAAGGAAAAAATAAAGAAACTTTAAGTTGTATTGATATAACATGGGAAAAAAATGCTCCAGCAAAGTTTCATAATACTTTATGTGTAGAACCTGAAGAAAGACGTGATATAATAAGTCTTTTAACAGAAAGAAAAATTAGATTATTAAGTAAATTCAATTTGGTAATGAACGATGAATTGGAAGATTTAGAAGCATTAAAAAAGATAGTTGATATTAAAGAAAAAATATTTAATAAATATAAGGATGAATTTTCATTTAATTCTTTAAGTAAAGTATATCAAAGAATTATTGAAGTTTATTCAAGTAAAAATGATGATGAGTTTATGCCATATATGGAAAAATTAAAACAATTAATATCAAAATATGACAATTATCAAAAAGAAAAAAATGAAAATAAATAAAATAAAATGAATAAAAAAATAAAAAATTAAAATAAAAAATGAAAAAAAATCCTATTAAATTTAAATTACTTTTTTAAAAAATATAAAAAAATTAATTTATAAATCATCATATCCAACTTCTCTTTCAATTTCTCTTTTAGTAGGTTTAGTTTTATCTTTTCTAACTTTATAATTTCCTAAAGGAATACTTTTTTTAAGAATAGGACCAAAAACAGGCATATGTTCCCAATGTAATTCTAAATAAATATCTTTATCACTTAAATCAAAATTTTTACTAATTAAAGGATATTCTAATAATTGTTTTTCATTAATAAAATGATGAGTTTCAATTTGATCTCTTTTCATAATATTATCCCAAATTGTAACTGTTGTATTTCCTTTATTTCTTTTATTTCCATTATCATAAGTTGCACTTATCCAAGCAAAAATTAAATTAGTATTCCAATTATAACAAGGTTCAAAATCAATATCCATTTCCATTTCTCCACTTGAATGTTGTATTTTCGTATATGGATTATTGTATAATGATGTTGATTTAAAAGAAAATTTATTCACTTTTGGTATTCTTTTTATTAATATTGTTGTTGCTACATTAAATACTCCCAATATTGTTAAACATATTCCAAAAAAGAAAAATATACTATTTATTCTTACTGATAATGAATACATTTTTTTTTTTTAAATGTTTTTTTTTAAATATTGTTTTTTTTTAAATTTTTTTTTTTTTTCAATTTATAAAAAAATAATATTTATTATTGGATATATATAAATTCCCAATAATTAAATATTAAAACAATAAAAAAAATATAAATTTCAAAAAAAAAATTAAAATTAAAAAAAACAAATTTTGAAATGTCAAATTCCTCAAAGAAAAACAACTTCATATCTTTAATATTTCGTTTAATATTTTTTTCAATGTTAACATTAAACTACATAAACTTTGTGGTATTTATATGGTTTCCATCCTCATTAAAAAATCCAAAATATTTTATATTAATAATAATATTTCATATATTTTTCTTAATGACATTATGGACAATATATATAACAGTAATATCAGATCCAGGTCAAGTTCCATTATATTGGGGTTTTTATATAGGAGATCCAGATTCAATGAGATGTAGATATTGTTTAATGTGTAATGTTTTTAAACCTATAAGATGTCATCATTGTTCTATGTGTAATAGATGTGTTTTAAATATGGATCATCATTGTCCTTGGATTAATAATTGTATTGGATTTTATAATAGAAAATATTTCATTCAAATGGTTTTTTATCTTAATTGCACTTTAATTTTTGTTATTTTATGTAATTTCAAATTTATTTATAATATTTGCTATGAGGTTTTTCAGAAAAAAAAATTTACTTTTAATAAAGACTTTTTCTATCAAATGTGCTATGTTGTTTTTTATTTAATGGATATTTTAATGGAAGTTATTTTATTTCAATTTTTTAAATTTCATATTAAATTAATTTTAGAAAATAAAACTACTATAGAAACACTTGAACATAAAGGAAAAGAATTTAATAGTAAATTTGATAGAGGAAAATGGGAAAATTGGATTGAAGTTATGGGAGTAAATCATTATTTATGGTTTTTTCCATTAAAATATTATTATGGAAAACCAAAAGGAAATGGAATGGATTGGGTTGAAAATCCAGAAAATTTAATTGAAGAAAATAATGAAGAAATTAATAATAATATAATAAATAATGATAATGAAAATAATATTGAAGATATTAAAAAAGAAGGAGATAATAATATTGGAATTAATCAAGAAAAAAAAACTGGTATTACTTCTAGTAGAAATAATCCTGTTGGACAAAGAGGTTTATCTAGAGATGGTTCTCAAATTTCTGGATTAACTAAAAATATGGGTCATTCTTCAATGAGTAGTTTGTATCAATAATATTATTTTTTTTTCTTTTTATTAATATTTTTTTATTGAATATAAATTATATAAATATTAAATTTAAATAAATTTAAAAAAAGGAAAATTCATTTAATTATCTATTAAATTATATCTTTCTAATAAATATTATTTTTCTTTAAATTTTATCATAAATTTAAAAATCCAAAAAAGAAATTAAACTAATAACAAAAAACAAAAAATAAAAAAAACATTATAAAAAAAAATGTCAAAAATAAAATCAAAAAATATCCTTCAACCAAAAAAATACAGAAGTGAAATAACAGAAGAGCAATCCCAAGAAATAAAAGAAGCATTTGATTTATTTGATTCAGAATCAACAGGATATATAGACGCAAAGGAATTAAAAGTAGCAATGAGAGCATTAGGATTTGAGCCAAAAAAAGAAGAAATAAGAAAAATATTAAGTGAAGTAGATAAACAAGGAGAAGGAAATATTTCATTTGATGATTTTCTTAGTATAATGACTGAGAAAATGTTAGAAAGAGATCCTATTGAAGAAATGAAAAAAGCTTTTCATTTAATTTGTGAAGAAGGACAAGATAAAATTACTTTAAAAAGTCTTCAAAAGGTTGCTAAAGAATTAGGGGAAAATATGACTATTGAAGAATTACAAGAAATGATTGAAGAAGCTGATAGAGATGGTGATGGAGAAATTGGAGAAGAAGATTTTTTAAAAGTTATGAAAAAAACTAATTTGTTCTAAATTATAATATTATTTTGAGGTTTTTCATATGTCTTTTTTTATTTTTCTTTGGTTATTTTGTTTCTTTCTTTTTTTTTGAAATATTTTTTTTTTACTTTTTTTTATCTTATTTAAAATTTAGAAAATTTGTAATTGGTTTAAATTTTTTTTTGATGGTTTATTTATTTAAAATTTAATTTTTATTTATTGTATATGAACTCATTTTTATTCTTTTATTTAATATTATAGAATATTAAATACTTACATTTAATTTATTTATTTAAACATTTACAAACTACAATATAAAATTTTTAATTATTTGATTGTTTAAATCATATGAATTAAAAATCAAAATAAAAAATATATAAAAAACTTATTTTCCGTTTATTTACATATTTTATTTCTTACAAAAAATTTTCTCTCTTGCTCTTAAAATAGGTGTATAAGAATTTGGTGGTAAAACATCTTTTTCAGTTTTTATGTTAGAAAAAATATTATTATCAAAACCCTCAAAACTTACTTTAAATTTATTTTCTTCAGAAATTTTTCCTTTAATATTATTTTGAAAATTTAAATTATAGAAATTAAATTCATTATTACTTTTATTTGTAACTCTTATTGGTGAAATATAATGATAATTTGTTAATTTTAATTCATTTTTTTTATTGTAAGAAGAATGATAAATATTATTAGATGATTTAGGAGTAGTTAAATTATATAACAAATCATTTTCTAAAAGTGATAAATTTTTAAAAAAATTTTTACTTGATACTCTTGAGCTTTCATTATTTCTTGAAAATGATAAATTATTACTCATTTCTAAATTTAATGATGAACTTTTTTTATTATTTCTTTTTGATTCACTTGAATTAATATCATATTTTAAAAAAGTTTTTCCAAAATTGATTTTTAAAACATCTATATTTTTATTTTCTTTTAATTTTATTAATTGAATTTTATTCTCTGAATTTTTTTTATTACTTTCATTTGTTTGTTTAGATAATGTATTATTATTATTGGAAGAATATTCTTCAAAATTATAATTATTTGAATTTGTATTATAATCATTTGAAAATGTTTTATTATATTTATTTGATATAAAGGTAATTTCAAATGATTCTGAAGAATAATTTTTCAAAGTTTTTTCATAAAAGAAATCATTTAATTTATCATTATTTTTTATTTTATTTGAAATATATTCAAAATTTATTTGGTTATTGGTTTCTAAAACATTTGTGTCTATATTATTTTTATTTGAATTAATATATAAATTTTCATTATTTTGAATTTGAATTGAATTTAAATTAAATTGTTGAAATATTTTATTTTTTTTATTTTTTGGTGTAGAATTGTTTAAAAAGATATTATTTTGAATTTGAATTTCTAATTTTCTTTTCTTTTTCTTTTCTTCTTCTTCTTTTTTTATTTTATTTTTTTCTTCTTCAATTCTTTTTTTTTCTTCTTCAATATTTTTTTTTTCTTTTTCAATTTTATTTTTTTCTACTTCAAATTTTTTTCTTTTTTCTTCTTCATTTTGAATTTTTTTTTCATGTTCTAAAATTTTTTTTTTAAAATCTTCTTCTTCTTTTTTTCTTTTTTCTTCTTCAATTTTTTTTATTTTTTTTTCTTCTTCTTCTTTTTTCTTTTTATCTTCTTCTTCTTTTTTCTTTTTTTCTTCTTCTTCTTTTTTTTTTTTTTCATTTTCTAATTTTTTAATTTTTTCTTCTTCTTCTTTTTTAATTTTTTCATCTTCAATTTTTTTTTTCTTTATTTCTTCTTCTTCTTTTTTTCTTTTTTCATCTTGTAATTTTTTAATTTTATCTTCTTCAATTTTTCTTTTTTTTTCTTCATTAATTTTTTTTTTTTCATCTTCAATTTTTTTTTTTTCTTCTTCAATTTTAATTTTTTCTTCTTTTATTTTTTTCATTTCTTCTTCTAATTTTTTTATTTTTTCTTCATATTCTTTTTTTCTTTTTTTTTCTTCTACTTCTAATTTTTTTCTTTTTTCTTCTTCTAAAATTTTTAATTTTTTTTCTTCTTCTTCTTTTTTTTTTTTTTTTCTTCTTCTAATTTTTTTATTTTTTCTTCTTTTATTTTTTTTGTTTTTTCTTCTTCTATTATATTATTTTTTTCTTCTTCTAATTTTTTATTTTTTTCTTCTTCTTCTTTTAATTTTTTTTTTAATTCTTCTTCTTCTTTTTTCCTTTTTTTTTCTTCTTCTTTTCTTATTTTTAATTCTTCTTCTAATTTTTTCATTTTTTCTTCAATTTTTTTTCTCTTTTCTTCTTCTAATTTTCTCTTTTCTTCTTCTTCTTTTTTTCTTTTTTTTTCTTCTTCTATTTTTTTATTTTTTTCTTCTTCTTCTTTTTTTCTTTTTATTTCTTCTTCTTTTTTTCTTTTTATTTCTTCTTCATTTTTTCTTTTAATTTCTTCTTCTTTTTTTTTTCTCTCTTCTTCTTTTTCTAATCTTATTCTTTTTTTTTCTTCTTCTAATTTCTTCTTTTCTTCTTCTTCTTTTTTTCTTTTTTCTTCTTCTTCTTTTTTTCTTTTTTCTTCTTCTTTTTCTTTTTTTCTTATTTTTTCTAATTCTTCATTTAAATTTCCTATTTCTTTCACTTCTTCTGTTTTATAATTAGAAGTTTTAATAATAGAATTATTATCTAAAATATTAATTTTATTCATTCCATTTATTTTTATTTCTTCACTATTATATTTATATTCATAATTCTCTCCATTTTTATATTTCTCTTCATTTTTGTTAAACTTTTTATTTAAACTAATTTTATTTTTATTTAAATAATTCTCAGTAAAAAATTTTGATTTTAAATTATATTTAATATTAGGAGAAGACATAATTTCATTATTATCAATTAAAATTTCTTGAGCCAAATTATTATTTTTATTATTCATATAATTTACTTTATATAAATTATTTATTTTTGAATGAGTGTATTTTTTTATAGAATTATTATTATAATTTAATTTATAATTTTCTTTATGACTAACAGTATTTTTTTTCTGATTTAATTTTTCAAGTGTTGGTACTTCATTAAATGAAAGAGAATGACCGTTTGGAATTGTTTTTTTTTCTTTTGGAAATTTATAGAATTCCTTTAATTTATTATCATTTTTTTTTTCTTTATCATTTATTTCTTCTAATTTTTTATTTAATTCATTTTTACAATTAAAATTATTTTTATGAGAAAATGAACGATTTATATTTAAAGGATGAAATGTTTCAATATTATCATTTAAAGAAATTCTTCTTCCATTTATATTATAATTTTTATTAATTTCATAATTAAAATGAAATGCATTTGAGTCTTCATTTGTATTATTTTTTTTTTTAATATTTTCTTCATTAATATCATTTGAATAATTAATTATTTTTATACTTTGTTTATTTTCTTTTATTTCTATATTGTTATTAGAATTATTATTTTCATTTTTATTTAAATATTTTTTCTCTAAATTATTATTATTTTTATAATCTTTATAATTCTGATTTTTATTGACATTTTTATTAATAATTTCATTCCTTAAATTAGAGTTTGGACTTCCATTTCTTTGATTTTGTTTATTATTATTATCATTATTTGAAATAAACTTTTCATCTAATTCAATTTCACTTTCAAAAGTTTGAGGTTGAGCTTTTTTTATTTTTCTTTGAAATAAATTATTAAATTGTTTGTGAGGTTTGGTGATTATTTTTTTATTTACATTACTTGTATTTCGAAAAATAGAATCTGGAGTTATTAAAGGAGTAAAAGAAGGAATTCTACATTGACCTTTTTTATTAATAATTTCAAGATTATTATTTTTTCCTTCAATTTGACTTTTATTTATATCTTTAACATTTAATCTTTTATTTCCTCCATTTTGTAATTCAGAAGAAATTATTTGATTAATATTATTAGAATTATTGGATTTAGAGGAATTATTTGAAGAAAATTTATTCATTTTATTAAAAATAATAAGAATTTTTATTTATACAAATAATAAAAAAATATGTCATCTAATGATAATAATATATTAAATCCTTTATGTGAAAGGTGTAAAAATGAAAATGCAATATTTTATTGTTCTGAATGTAGTCCTTTCCATTTATTTTGTCATAGATGTGATATGATAGTTCATTCAGTTTCAATTAAAAGTAATCATTATAGAAAAAATATTTTTGAAAATTCAAATAGTCAAATTTTAAATTCTCCTTTAAGTAATAAAAATGAAAAAATAAATTCTTTGTCACAAATTCCATTAAAAACTAATTATATTTCTCATGATAAGGATTTAAATAATTTAACTACTTTAAATAATTCTATTCCTTATTCTGAAGATATTAATTCTCAAAATAACGAAATTAATCAATTATATAGTAGAGAATATGTAACTGAATTAAAAAGATTGTTTGAAAAAGAAAAAGGAGAATTAAAATATAAAATTTCTTCTCTTCAAAATAATTTAGAGCGATTAAAAACTTCTTTTCAAAATGAAATTAAAAGATTACAAAATCTATCTAATGAAGAATTTCAGAAAAATAGAATGAAAGAAGAAGAAATGAATAATAAATTCAATTTTATATTAAATGAAAAAATGGAGAAAATTAATGAATTAAATGAAAATAATAAAATATTAAAAGAAGAAAATGAAATTTTAAATGAACAAATATTAAAACTTCAAAAACAAAATGAAGAAGAGAGAGAAAAATTAAATTCAGAAATAATAAATTTAAAAAATGAATTAGAAGATTTAAAAAGAAAAGGAGATGAATCAAATAAAGAAAATCAAAATAAAATTCAAGAAATATTAAAATCTCATAATGAACAATTAGAAAATTTAAATAATCAACATAAAAAAGAAATGGAAGATTTATATTATAATAGTAAATATCAAATACAAAAATTACAAGATGAAAATGAGAAAATAAATAAAGAAATAAATGATTTACAATTGAATAATCAAAATATGCAAAATATAATAACTGAATTAAATAATAAAAATCAATGTTTAGAAAATAATAATTGTGATTTACAAAAAAATATAGAAAATATGAATTGTCAATTAGGAGTTGAAAAAGAATCTAATATTTTATGTAAAAAAAGTTTTGAAATAGTAAAAAAAGAAAATGAAAACTTAAAAAATGATCATTCATATTTAGAAAAAAAAATTGAACATTTAAACAATGAACTTTGTTGTTTGAAAGATTTAAATAATAAAAAAGAACAAGATTTTAATTATTTACTTGCTCAAAGTGAAAAAATTAGAAAAGATTTTAGTGAACAAATGTTTGATAATGAAAAATTAGATAAAGAAAATCGTTGTTTAATGAAAGAAAATGAATTATTAAAACATCAATTATGTCAAAATCCTTGTAAAACTTATAATATTCAATAAAAATATTTTTAATGATTTTTTGATTTAAAACTTTTTTTTAATTTTGCAAAATATAAAATTTATTTTCATATAGTATTCTAATTATAATATTTAAAAAAATATTTTTTTATCAAATATTTAAATCTAGATTAATAAATATTATTTATTTAATAATTTAAATATTGAAAATAAATAATTATCTATTACAATAAAAAACTTTTTAATCATTTGGAGTTAATTCTAATTTATTATTTTCCTCATCATCATTAATTGAATTTTGGTTCATTAATTCATCTTCATTTTGTCCTAAAACATTATAATCTAATTTATTAATTGAATCAGCTTTTCCTTTTAAAATTCCTCTAAATATATAAACTAATATTATAATAACAAGTAAAGCTCCAAATAATCTCCAAATATAATTCAATATAATTGAAATATTAGCAATCAAATTATTTTGTGATTCACTTATAATTTTATTAAGTTCTACTTTTTTTTTTAATTCATCACAATTTTTTCCAGTCCAACCATTATCACAAATACATTTTCCTATTCTATAATCACATATTCCATTAACGCATTTTCCACAAGGATCAATTTCATTAACTTTACTTTCTTTAGTCTCTTTATCATTATTATCATTAATATTATCTTTATTAATATTATCTTTGTTATTATTATCTTTGTTAATATTATCTTTATTTGTATCATCTTTATTCATATTATTAATGTTAATATTATCTTTATTTTCATTATCATTTGAATTTGTAATTAAATAATCATTTACATTATCAACTTCAACACATTTATTATCTATTATTTTTCCCTCACAATAATCACAATATTTTCCACTGAAACCATCATAACAAGAACAAATATGTTTTTTTATCATTTGATCATAAAAATATTTTCCATGACCATTACAATTTTGATAACTTTCAACTAAATTGTCTTTAATAAGTTCTTCATCTTCATCAGAATATTGTTTTTCATTTTGTTCAGTAATTAATTGAGAAACAATATTATTAATTGATAAATTATTATCACTTTCAATAATATTATCATCTAAACTTTTTGTATTTTTTCCAGTTTTAATATATATTCTTTCAGAAAAAATTCCTGAATCACCAGGGAAATAATAATTTAAACTATCATAAATAATAAATTCTTCAAGTCTAAATTCATATTCTGTATTATCATCAAAAATTTCATTTTTAAAAAATAAATACCATTCTTTATTATTTATATCATCTGCAGAAGTAACTTTATAAGGATTCATTTTAGGATTTTTATTATAATAATCTTCTTCCCATGAATAAGTAAAAGTTAAATTTTGAGTATTATTATTTTTTTTTCTTATATAAAAAGCACTTTTAATATCTTCTCTATTAAACATCATTGTAATTGGTTCTCTTTTTTTATTATATGGTGATTTACTTAAAGTAATTTTAATATTTAAATCTTGACCATTAATTTTATATATTTCATTTGCAGGAGGATAAATAGAAATAACTTCAGGATTATCAATTTTATAATTTTTAACATTAATAATAAAAGTATATGAGAAAGGAAGACAAAGAGGAATATTATTTATATTTTTATCAGTGGTAGTAGCCTTTAAAACATTTGAAATATTATGCCATGCATTTTCTATTATATATAATGAATAATCACCAAATATTCCTTTACTTCCTTGATTATCTGAATTTGATATTAATGATTCTAATAATATATGATTTTTAAATGTTGCTTTTTGTCTATATGAAAAATATGGTGATGACCTTTTTATTACTTTTCCTTCTTTTAATAATAACATTTTAAAATTACTTGTTATATGTTCAAAACCTAAATCTACTACTATTTGATATGTAGTTATATTATCTTTAAAATTCTCTCCTGGTGATAATGTAAAATCTATTCTATATGATAATATTCCTTTTGAATTTGCTTTTGAAGAATATTCTCTTTCTGTAAACATAGAATAATTTAATCTTTCTATATATGGTCTATCACTTATTATTCCTATTTTTTGAGTTGGTTTCTTTAATGTTATTATTTTATTATTTTTTACTTCACATTTAAATTTATTATATAATTTATCAATGTCATCAACAACAATGTCAATATCATATTTTGGACAAATTCTATCATTAATAGAATCTTTTAAAGTTGCTAATTGTATTGTATAATATTTTATATTATTTGTATTTTTTTCTAAATGGAAATATGTACTTCTATCATTTAAATCTTGACTTAATAAAGTTAATTTTGGTGTTTTATAAACAACTTTTCTTGTTTTAGAATTTACAATATTATATTTTAATCTAGGAGCAATTGAAAATTCAGTTGGTTGTGAAACATAAGTTGATATTAACATTAAACTATTAAAATCTGTTTTAATATCTATTTCATTTATATTTCTTTTATATTTTGATTTTTGACTATTTTGGAAATACAAAGAATTTGGTGAATGAAGGAAATAATGACCATTTTTATTTTGTGATATACTTATTGGAATTATATTTCCATCACATTTTTTAGTATTATAATAATTTTGAGTTTTTTCTTCTCCTAAAATTACTCCTTTTGAAGAAACTGGTTTATTTAATTCAATTATATGAATATTTACATCCATCATTAAACAAGATAATTGCTCTTGTTTTGGTATAATTTCTTCATCTAAAACTAATTGTAATGTATAATTTCCTTTTGGTAACATTAAATCTAAAAATCCTACATTATCAGTAACTTTCATATAATAAATTCTATTTCTACTAGCTATTAAATTTATCATAAATTTATTAAAAACATAATCAGCTCCAACTTCAACAATGACTCGATTTTTAATTGAATTTTTTAATATTAATGTTGTATTTGAAATAAATTTAGAGTTAATGTCACTTCTTCTAATAGTAAATCTAGGATTAATATATCTATATTCATTTCTATTAACTTCAGTTTGTATTGAAGAAGGAAGATAATTAGTTTCACATTGATGATATGTTGAAATAATATCATTATATTTATATACTTGATTTATCCTATAAAGAGGTGAAATTCCTATATATAATCTAATAATTTTATTAAGCAATTCATAATCATAAAATGGTTTTAAACTCCCTGAACTTATTGTTCTATTTAATTTAATAGTTAAATTGTAATTTCCAGGTTTTAATAAATAACTTTGACAATTAGAAAAATTAGTAATTTGATCAATAGCAATTTGAACATTATCAATATCACTTCTTTCTAACTCAATATTAAAATCACAAACAGATTCATAATCTAAAGTAAAAGGAATTGTATTAATTAAAAATAAACTTTTAGATCCAGTTTTATAAGTTGAATTATATCTCATATAATAATTATTAATATAATTAATATAAGCATTTTCTCCATAAGCAATCATATATTTAGGTTCATTTAATGTATATGGTAATCTTACTGGAATATCTAAATTATCACTTACCATTTCAATTTTATTTATTAATTCTTTCATTCTATAATGACTACTTGATTTTTTAGCTTCTATTTTTATATCATATATTGTACATATAGATTCTTTAAAAATAGTAATTTGTTTTGGAAGATAAAATTCTAATGAATATGAACCTTTTGGTAAATTTTTTACTAATAAAACTGTCCTTCCATCAAATAAATCACTATATGAAATTGTTGAATTTGAATTAGAATCTTTTAATATTATTGTAACTGGAGCCATTATAAAATCATTTATTATTTCAAATTTAAAATCAATTGGTTTATAAACTAAGAATTCTTGATATTTTATATATGAATTGATATTTTTTCTTATCATATAAACATAACCACTTCCTTTACCTTCTCCTTTATATTCTAAAGAACTATCATATTTAAAAAATTGATTTTTATTTTGATATTTAACAGGTAGAATTTGTGGTATTGGTTTTAAATTAGTTAATTCTATATATTTATTATTTTTTTGAGAACATTGGAAATTTTGATTTTTTTCAATTGATATTTCCATTTTGAAAGTTCTACATTTATTTTTAGTAAATTCCTGATTAACTGAACTTCTAATATCAACATATCCTTCATATTTAATAATAATCATGTAATTAAAATTATTATCAATAATATCCATTAAAGTAGCAGTATGATATAACTCAGTTTTTGAAAAAGTGACTAATTTATAATTTTCTTTACTATTTATTTTCTGTTTATATAATAAAACAGTGATTTTAGTTAAAGTACTTTCTATATAAATTCTAAAAATTCCTCTATCAAATCTATGTAAATTAAATTTTATTCTATCTTCTCCTAAACCTCCATTTGGAATCATAAATTCATCAATAATATGAGTTTCAGGATTAAATAATATATATCTTAAAGAATCTAAAGTTTTTGGAACAGCAACTCCAAATTTTCTACAAATATAATTATTAGATAATTTAGCATTTGAAGAAAAAGGACTTAAACTAATATAACCTTCACTAGTTAATAATTTTAATAAATCATTTGATACATTTATAAATTGAATATCAAAATGAATTTCTGCATATTTACTAGTAATTTTTTCATCGGATTGAGTTGAACTTATAAAATGTATTTTTTTATAATATTGTATTGCTAAAGTATATTTTCCATAAGGTAATCTATGTGTTATTATTGTATTGAAATTTTTTCTATGTGTTGGACTATAAACAATTTCTCCTTTTGTATCTCCTTTTTTGTAATATATTAAATATATTGAAGCATCAATTAATGTAAAATCACTTTGAATATATCCTATTATTTTTAATTTTTTATTATCTTTTTGATTAATTACAAAAGTTATATTTTTAAAAGTAACTAATTGATTAATTGGAATAAGATTTTTTTTCTCTTCAATTATAGTTGGACTTTCTGTTGGAATTATATAAGTAATTTCATCTAAAGGTTTATTATATAAATCACCAATTGTTTTAGTTAAATGATTCATAAAATTTAATTTTTTCATATTTAAAGGTAGACCATTTGAATCAACTTTTGAATATGAAGATTGCATATTAACAATATTTGATTTTAATGTATCAAAACTCATCATAGAAAATTCAATTTTAATACTTTCACATTTAGTAAAACCAAAAGGAGGAGGATAAAATTTAAATAATAAAATATATTTTCCTTTTGGAATTTCTGCTACTAAAGGTAATTCATTATTTAAATTATTAGATTTTACAACAATGCTTTTTTTATTATTTATTACTTTTAATAAACTTACATCTGCTTTTACTCTTCCAGGCATCATTAAAAATCTAAATATATGACTTTCAGATAAATTAAAATTAATTAAATGAATATTATTTTTAATTCTATCAACTCTGAAAGAATCTAAAAGATGAAAACCAAATTTTTTTAAATAATTAGTATCTCCTAAATAATCTTTTGTATTTAAACTATTTGGTAATTCATTACTTTGACATAGAGAATTTGAAGGATCTTGAACAATTTCTGTTGTATTTTTTAAATTTTGAATAGATAATCTCATTGTAATTTGATAAATTAAACAATGATTTTTTTTATAATTTACATATTTAGCATTTTCTAAAATTATTGGTTGAGGACTTACATCATAAAACCATATTCTATATAATGTATCACTTGGTAATATTCTATTTAATGAATAAGAATTAAATTTTTTCACTCCTGAAAAACAATATATTTTACATATTGGATTTTGAATTTGAATATTTGTAAATAATTCATTTATCTTCTTTGATGATAAAGTTTTTTCTTGTTTTAATTCATCAAATTTTTCTTGTAAATCATCATTAATTTCTACTATTTCTAATAAGACTCCGATTTGACTATGTAAAAATTTACTATTAATATTTAATTCAACATTAAATTCTTTATTTAATATATCAGGAATATATAAATATTCATAATGAAAATAATTTAATTCATTTTCATTTCTTCTTATATGAACATAATTATTATTAAATCCTTTATTACTTTCAATATAAAAATTAGATTTTTCATCATAATAAGTCATATCATTTGGAATTAAAGGTTTATCATTTATTTCTTCATTATTATTATTATCGCATTTATCTTTAAATTTATTAATTAAAGAATTAGTATTTTGATTTTCTCTAGTAATTTCATTTACTTGCATTTCTAAATATATATTTTGACAAGATGAATCTCCAGTAAAATCATTATATAAATCATCACTTTTAACATTTCCTCCACTTACTAAATCTTTGATTGTAAAAACTAAATTATATTCTCCTTGATCAGCAATAAAATCAATTAAAGAAACAGTTTCATAACCATTTGATCCTTTTAAAATTTTAGAACTTTCTAAAATATTATTATCTTTATCTAATAAATAAATAACAACATTAAAATTATCTTTTGATTGTTCAATATATACTTTAAAATGTGAAATAGTTTTTAAATTAAATGAAGTAATATGGTTTTTTCCTTGTAAATTTTTAATAGAATATTTTCCTGAAATATGCATATTACCATCTAAATTTAAATAACCCATTTTATTTAAAGAATTAGGAATAAATTGAAATTCACAATCATTATCAGATCTTGTAATTAAATTATTATTATTTATATTTATAGTAGTTCTTTGTTGTCTTCTTACATTAGAAATTTTTTGACAATTAGGAAATTTCATTTTACTATCTTTACATTTATCACATCTTTCACCCATAAATTCATCATCACATAAGCATTTAATATTATTTTCTTTATTAGAATTACTAAAAGGATTTTTATTACATTTTCCATGTTCATTACAATAATTTTTATTACAATTTTCTCTTGAAATACATTTTCCTTTATACATAAAATAATCATCAATACAATCATAACATTGATCACCTGAATAAGGTTTTTTACAAATACATTTTCTAATATCATAAGGATCACAAGAATATTCTGTATTCATATTTTTATTACATTCACATGTTTTTGTACAATATCTATGAATTGTTGGTTCATCTGATATAATTGGAATTGTTTTATCTGATAAAGTTTGAAATCTTTTTAAATTAAATTTTAATATGTAACACATATTAAAATCTAATGAATTTTGATTAAATGTTATTATCATTTTTTCCTTTAATAATGCTATATTTGATGGATATATTACTTTATTTGAATCTATTGTATTTTCTAAATAAAATGAATGATTTAAAGGAAGAGTATTTTTGTTTATTTCATTATTACTTACTAATACTTTATTTATTTCCATTTGGAAATTGATTGTTAATGTTAATTTTTGATTGATTTTATGTGATGATTTCATTGGTGGTTCTATCATAGTAATTTTATTTTCATAATTTGTATATTGAAAACCATCATATGTTCTTTGAACAAGAACACTTTGGAAATTTAATCTAAAAGTAAAACAAATATCTGATATAATATTAGTTTTATTTGTTGTATAAAGTAATTGAAGTAATTGATTTGATAATATATTTTGAGTTATTGTTAAAATATATTTTCCAGGGAATAATAAAGTACTTATTCCAGAATGAAGATTTAAATCTTCTTCTTGACTTAATTCATTTACCATCCAATTTCCAGTTGCTATTATTGAATTATCTTTAAAATCTGAAATTTTAAATGATATATCATTTGAAATAAATTTATAATGAGAATATGCATTAAATGTTAATTCTTTTTCTACATTTAATAGAATATTATATTCAAATGGTTCATTTATTTTACCTTGTGATATTTTTCCTTTATTTTTATAATTGTTATTATCTATTTGATTTACATTATAAAAAATTTTCTTTTCTAAATTATCTTTTGTTAATATTTCACTTCCTCTTATTGTAAATTGTTTTCCATTATAAGTTTTAAAATCATCATCTCCTTTTAAATTAATTTCATCATTGAATAAATTTAATTGATTTGAAAACAAAGGAATATTACCTTCACATTGTAAATTAGATTTAATAGTAATTATAGGTTCAATTTCAATTTTTAATTGATATCTATTACAAGAAAAACCATCAGTAATATGATTAACTTTTAAAATATACGGTTGATCTCTCATTTTTAATCTCATAATAAAATTTTCAACTTTTTCATTTCCTTCAGTTTGAATAATAGGACCTTTATCATTTTTATTATAATATAATTCAATTTTTGCTTTATTATCATCTTGAGAAATATACATAACTCTAATAATAGAATCTTCACTTATAATTAATTCAGTAAATTCAATATCTTTATCAATTTTTAATATTTGATTATAAATTAAACTTCCATCACTTTTTTGAAATTTATATAATTTATCATTTAAAGATGGAGCTCTAGTGAATTCAAAACAAGAAGTTGACCAACCAAATTTAATTGAATTAATAACTTCATCATTATTATTATTATTATATTCCATAATATCATTATCATAACAATAAGGATAATATTTATCGTTATCATTACAAGCATTACAAAAATTTATTGTTGGAATCCCATTTTTAGTTTTAAAACCTTCATTACAAACACAAGGATTTTTAACATTAACATCATAAGGATTAAAAACTGAATTTTCTATTATACAATGTCCATTTCCAGAACATGTTTCATAATCAGTACATTTTGCATTATTTAATGAATTTGGTATACAAAAATTATCATTTGTTTTTGTAAATCCTTCTTCACATTCATCACATAAAGAACCTTTATATGGAAATTTACATTTACATTTTCCATTTAAAGAACAAATAAATAATGAATTTGGATTACATGTACATTTCATTATACAATATATATGATTTTCTTGAGAAATTATTAAATCATTTAATTGATTTTCATAACTTATTTTTGAAGGGTCATAATATAATTTATAACATTTTGAAGGGAAAAATTTGTCTTGTTGTAAATCAAATGTATATGTTATTGAATTTGTTCTATAATCATTTATATATGAAGGATATATATTTTCTCCTGAAGAATATCCAGATTCATCATATTCTTTTAAATATATCATTTGATTCATTTCTGATAATTGATTTGGAGAATTTATATAATCAAATGAAAATTTTAAAGATAAATCTAATTTATTTCCTAATCTTAAATTATTCATATTTGATGGATTTAAACTTATTATACTATTTGAACTTAAATCATCTTTTCCTAATTTTTTTAATTCACTATCTTTATTATCATAATCATTATCTACTATTCTAGGATTTCTTAAGTTCAAAAGAGTAAATGAAATATCTATATCAAATCCATTGCAAATATTATTTATTTCTTCTTTTGTAAATATTCTTTCTAAATAATTTGTAAATATTTTATGATAAATTAATTTAAGATTATATTCACCTTCTTTTAAATTTACATTTATTCTTTTATTTATCCAAATTCCATTTTGATGATTCTTATCAATTAATTCTGTTCCTATAATATATAAATTCAAATTATCAGTTATTGAAATATCCATTAAATTATCAGAATGAACATATTTTAAAATTATATTAACATTTGTTGCTTGTTTAATAAATAATTTTATTTCCTTATATAAATTTAATGTTTGTGGATTAATATTAAAACCTTTACTTTCTTTTACATAAGAAGAATATTGATAAGATTTAGTTTTAATTACTTCAATAGAATTTGGAATTGGACTTTTAGTAAATAAATCTTCATCTTTATCTCTACAATTAACATATATTTCCTTATAAGTTTTTTTTGGTATTATACTAAAGAAAAAATTAAAGGATTCACATTGAGTTAAAGATTTATCAAACATAATATCTAAATAATAATTTAAAGTACCTAATTTATAATTATTTTCTTTTTCTTTTATTTTTATTGGTTCACTTTCATCTCCAATATCAAAATATAAATCAATAGTATCTTTATTAGTAATTGGAGCAATAATTAATCCATTATAATCACTTTGACTGAATTTAAAATAAGTCATATCTTTATAATATATTTCAATAAAAATATTATTTGAATTAACTTTATAATTAGGATTTACTTGAATAAAAATTATTGAATCTTGAATAATCATAAATTCAGTTCTTAAACTTTGAGTTACTTTTGGTAATAAAAATTTACCATATAAATACATTTCTCCTGTAATTTTATCTTGTAATTTACCATATTTTTTTAAAAGATCATTTTCTTCATTATTTCTAGTTACAAATAAATGATTTGGTAATTTATCGGAAAAATCACAATTTATTTTTTTATTTTCTTGTTGTTCATCAACAATTGAAAAATAATTATATGAAAGAGTTACAGATGAACAAATTGAAAAATTAGGATAAACTCTAGAAATAAAATCAATTTCATATTGTGTATTTTTTAATATATCTAAATTAAACCAAATGAAATTTTCACTTTTAATCATTTGACTTTGAATTTGATATCTTTTTCCTTTTAATATTCTATATGGAACAAAAGTATATAAAGGATCTAAATAAGAATTATATATCATTTCTAATTCAAATTTTGTATTACCTTCTTGATTAGGTAATAATTTTATAACTTTAATTACTTTAGAATAATCTTTTTCATTATTATGAATTTTATTTCCACTTAAAGAATTTAAAAAGGTCATTTTTTTATAATCAAAAGAATTATTTTTTCTTATTTCAAATAAATCATCTGATACTCTTTGTAAACATTTATCTTCATCTGTTAATTCATTTATATTATAAATTTCATTAATTGGAACTATAGAAATAAAAACATCAAAATAATAACATAAATGACCATATTCAGATTTATCTCCATAATTTTTAAATTCATTTAAATTAAAGAAAACTTCAATAGAATATTTTCCTGGCTCTAATACATTTACAAAATAATTTTGATGTTTTCCAATTTTTGAAGAAATTATTTGAATTTGATTATCATAGTTTTCTTTTAATAAATTTATTCTATTATGACTTCCAAAACCATCTTCATCAGGAATATAAAATTTAAAAAGTGATTTTTCTTCAATTTCAAAATTTCTTGAAATTTTTTCACTTTTTATTTTAAATCTTTGCATATTATTCATTGAAAATAAAGTATCTTTAGAAATCCAACCTGGATAACTTAAACTTTTTGGCATTTCAATATAAGGACAATTTTCATTTTGACCAAAAATTCCTTTTAAAACAGAACTAAATGATTTATTTTCAATTATTACTTTTCCAGTAAATGAAACACATAAATTATTATTTAAAATATCTATTATTTTTTTATCTATCATATTTACATTTACACCAAATTTTACTTTATATTTACCATATGTTAAAAGTAATCCCCTTATTGTTAAAATATTTTCATCTTCCATATCTTGGTTAGATAATATTTCATAAACTGCTTTTGAAGAAGGTTTATAATCTTCATTATTATTATTATATGTATTATAATATTTTTCTCCTTGTTCAATTAAATAAATTTTACCAAATAAATCTATTGGTAAAGCATATGGAGTTTCTAATAATAATGTAACTCTTGCTAAATCTGATGTAATTTCAAAATCATATGAAAAAAACATTTTATTTGGTTCTGAAGAATCAAATTTAAATTGAAATAAAGAATTTAATGAAGTTAAAGATGATATTTTATCATATAAATTTAATTTAGTTTGACCTTTATTATTCATAATATCTTCATCTGCAAAAAAATAATATAATGATTCATTATTATATTGTTTAAGAGAATTATCTTCATCTATTAGTCTATTATATACAATATTTTCTAACTGTGGAATTAAAATAGAACAATAACCATTATTTAAATAATCAATATTTTGTAATGATATTTCTAAAGTAAATAATCTACATTTATCAAAAAATTTTCCATAATCATTAAATTTATTTGAAAAATGTAATTCGTATTTAATACTTGATTCAAGTAAATAATTTAAATAATATGTTGTAGATTTTTCACCTTCATCAGAAATTTCTTTTTTCCCTCTTATTAAAGTTAAACCATTTCTTTTCAAAGTAAAAGACATTGAATTAATATCAGAATAATCTTCAAATTGGACTCTAACTTTTAAAATAAATTTTTTTCCATTTGGAACTTGAATATCAAAAATTGTTCTATTAATAGGAATTAAAACATGATGATTAAAATAATAAAAATTTTCTTGAAATTCTTTTAATTCAACTCCTTTTGGGACTTGATGATAACTAATAAAATTACATTCCCATTTTCTTCTATTATTATTATTTAATAACATTGTTACAATTCTTAATTTAAAAGGAACACATTTTGGAAAAGTATCTTGATAAAAAAAAAAATCTCCTAATATATTATTTAATGAATTTGAAGGAGTAAATTGATTTAAACCATGAACTAAAATTAATTGATAATTTCCTTTTCTTAATTTCATATTAACTGAATTTTTATGAAGAAGAAATTTTCTAAAATATTCATTTGATATATTAAAATTTTTACTAGAATATATTGGAATAACAACAGGAATAATTGAACCTGTAATATAATCTGAAATAGCTTCTAAATAAAAATTAATATCTGTATTAACTGAAAAAGAACCAGAATAAATTAATTGAAAATCTTCTATTGATTCTATTGACATACTATTATCAATATTATTATATGATGTCATAGTATTACTTATTAATTCATATTTTGAATTTTTATATTTTGAATATAGAAAATGTTCATTTGTAAAAGTTTCTAAAAAATCTTCAATTGAATTTTTAATTGGTTTTTTAAAATAATCATTACATGATTCTTCACTGAAAAATGGTATTTCATTTAATTTTTTAATATAATTATATGAACCTAAAGCTAATTTGAAATAAAATAATTCACAAGTTTTTCTTTCATTTTGAGCAAATAATGAAGAAGAATAATCTAAACTTATACCATATTTTTTTCCTTTTAATAAAACAGCAACTATTGAACTTTGTCCTCCAAAATAAGCACTTTGAAGATAAAAAATTCTATTATTAATATCATTATTTTGTATTTCATATACTTTAATATCAATATTATTCCCATCTGAATAATAAGTATTTAATCTTAATAAATAATCACTTTCTTCTGGAATTGAAATATAAAATTCATCATATAATATTTTTAAATTAAAACTTATATCACCTTTATATTCAAAATAATTTTTATTTTTATTAAATAATGTATCAAAATTAATTGGAAGTCTTTTTCCATTGCAATTAAATCTATTCTGAGTTTTTTTCATAAATTTAACTTTAATTCCTATTGAAACTGGGACATAACTCATTTGATAATATTGAGTTGTTGATTGTAAATTTAAATCTATTATTAATATAATATAATCACCTGGAGTTAATAAAGTTTCTAGAACCATAAAATTTTTAGATTTTTTATCTGAAATTAAGCATTTTCCATTATTTAAACAATTTAAATTTTTTAAATTCTCAATTTCATTTTTTTTTATAATTAAAAATCTAAGTGAACCACCAATTAAAAATTCATTAAACATCTGAAATTTAAGAAAATATTTTGTTAAAATAGAAATATCATTTGTTGAATTTGTATTATTTGAAATATCAATATTATCTTCAGAAGGAACATTTAAATCAAAAGCATTATAAACAGTAATATTATATAAATTTAAATAATCTGAATTTGGATATTGAACATTTAATTTAAAAGGACTTATTGCTCTTTTAGATTTTTGAACTAATAAATCTTTTCCTTTTTTTTTAACTTCTGCATTTTTCAATTCTTCAAAAACTTTATAATATTCATTAGTTAAATCACTTAAAACTTTATTTCCTTGATAAATACTTTTTAATCTTTTATTATAATGATCTTTATTTTCAAAAGCAATTTCTAATAAAAAATAAGGTTCATTACAAAAAGAATCAGAACTCATACTTTTTTTCATTTCTAAACTCATAGAATCTTCTTCAAAAATAATATCAATGAATTTAATTATAATTTCTCCACTTAATAAATTATTTAAATCAAAATTAGAATAATCAGAAGGAATATTTGAATTAGCATTAAAAGAAATATCATTAAAAGAAACTTTTAATCTTGCATGATAAGGTGTAATTTGTATTTTAAAAACAGAAGGATTTGGAATTTGAATTTTTAATATTAATTCATTTAAATCATTTGATTTAGAATTTGTTTCTGTTAAAAAAAAATAATTATAAACATGAACTTTAGGAAGATTGTTATAATTTGGAAAAAGAGTTTCAAAGTCTTTTGGTAAAGAAGCTACTTTATCACATGTTAATTGTAAACTTGATGATATTAATAATATTAATAAAAATAATTTGAATATTCCTATTGTTTGGTTTTTTAAATTTTTGATGGAATTTAAATGGAATTCCATTTATTTTTTAATGTTTAAATTATTTTTTATTGAGATTTTATTTTGTAAATAAATAATTTATTTATTTAGAAAAAATATTTTTTGTATAATAATTTATTTTTGTTTATTAATTATTTCTTTTTTATAAAATTTTGAATTCCTTTCTAATTTTGTATATATATTTTCTATACTTATTGTTTGATATATTTTATTACACATATTCTCTAAAAGTAATATTTCTTTTTTTTTTTGAATAAATAAAGGAAGAAAATATTGATAAAATTTTAAATATATTTTTTTATTTTTTATAGAATCAGAAAAATTGTTACTATTATTTTGAATTTGTTTCTCTTCAAAAATTTTATCATTTTTTTTTAAATTTAAGTTCTTTAAACTATTTTTTTGAGAAAATCTAATTACAGAAGAATTTTTTCTTTCAGACCTGCTTCTAAAAATATTTTTAAATTCACTGCTTTTATAATTTTTGTTTAAATTTATTTCTTGTTTATCACCATTATTAATGATATAGTTAATAAGTTCAATTTTAAATAACTTTTGGGAAAAGAATGAAATAAAAATATTTCCAGCAATAAATGTTATTTTAATAACTCCTTGAATTTTTGCAATAACATCAACAATTGTATCATAAATTCTTTTAATTTCTGTAAATCGACAATTATACGAAAAAGAAATTTGACCAAATAAATCACTGGACGAAAATACATTATTATTAAAGCTAAAATCCATAAAAGAATATACATAATTATATAAATTAAATTTTCTTGTTTTTCCAAAAAATATACCATCTTCAGAAACATAATTAATTTTTTCAAAATTCAAAGTATATGTTTTTGAAACTGATGTTGTGAAATGGACATTTGCATATTTTAAATAAGAAGAAACAGGGTTTGAATAATTATAATTATTTATATTTTGCTCAATATAACCTAAAAATAAATAAGAATTTAATAAAACATCATTAGAAATTTCAGAACTAACACAATTATTATTTTCAGTTGAATTTACACATTTATAAAAATTAATGTTTAAAGTTGAACTTTGATTATATTCATCTTTTCCATAAAGAAGAATTTCTTTTCCTGAAGTATTAATACAATAACTATCATCAAAAAAATCTACGTAATCTAAATCAATAAAAGGATATTGTTCTAGATAATCAGAAATATTACATCTAAAAATGTTAAGTATCTCATAAGTTTGATTAAAAATGTTAATTTTATTATATGTTGATATTGCTATATAATCAAAATCTTTTTTTTTAAAAGTATAATCTGAACCAAGTAAATTAAAAAAGATAGGTATATTTGTTAAATTAATTGAAGAATTTAAAGAATATTGAGTATTAGATATTAAAGAAAAATGTTTTCTTCTAAATAAATCTTTTAAACTTTGAAAAATGATAATTAAAAAAATGAAAAGAGATATAACTCCTGTTATTATTCCTATTTTTGTTATATATTCTTTTTCTCCTTTAAAACGCAATGGAATGTTATTTGAATATATATCTAACGATTTCATTAATTTATTTTTGATTAATTTTAAATTAGGATATTTATTTGATTTTTTTGAATCTATATATTTCATTTTATATAATATCTAAAAAAAAATAAACAATTTTTGTTTCTTATTTTGAATGATATATTTTTCAAAATAAATTTCAAATAAAATTATTTTTAATTCGATTTAATAAAATTTTAAAAAATAAAAAAAAATAATGAACAAAAAAGAAAATACTAAAATAGAAAAACAATTTCCAATAATAACAGAATCTAAAAAAGCAAATAGACTTTTAGAAACAATATTACAAAGTGAATATTGTGTAATAGGAATAGATATAGAAGCTGCAGTAGAAATGAGTAGATTTGGTTTATTATGTTTAATCCAAGTAATATAAAAAATTAAATTTTAAATTTGAAAGATAGCATATAATGACGAAGCATATATATTTGATATGTGTTCAATAAATTATAAAGAATTAAAATTAAAAGAAGTAAATTAAAATATAATTTATAGTTATTTTCAAGAGAAAAAATTATAAAAGTTTTCCATGATTGTATAGAAGATGTTTCAATATTATCAAATTTATATCATATAAAAGAAATAAAAGGAATATTTGATACTCAAATTGCACATAGAATGTGTTCTTCTGAAATGTTTTATAATAATGATTTAAAGAATAATAATTCAATTTCACTTGCATCTCTAATAAAAGAATATATTGGAATTGAATATGAAATAAAAGGAGAAATGCATAATTTAATGTCTCATAATCCTTATTTATGGAAAGAAAGACCAATTAGTCAAAAATTAAATTTTTATGCTGGAAATGATGTTATTTTTTTACCTAAAATTTATCATATTATTTGTAGTAATATTGATAAGAAAATTATAAAAAATGTTTCTGTTAATGATATTTTTGAAGAATGTAAAAAATATTTAAAATATATTAATATTAATTTAAAAATTAAAAATTTCAATAAAACAAATATTCAAAAAGGAACAGAAATTCAAGGATTGATTAAGTAAAATAAAAATTTTATTTATTTTTTAGAAATTTTCAGAATTATTGTGTTTATGTTCAATTAAATATTGGTTATATTGGAATTGTTGTTGATTATCAAAATGTAAATTATTTAAAAGATAATTATTCTCTTGGAGATATTATTTTTTTTAAAGTTTTAGAATTAGAGCAAAGTAAAAAAAGATATGTTTTGGAAGTTAGTCCAAATAATTTAAAAAACAATCTTTTATTTGAAGGATTAAATGTTGAAGAAAAATCTTTTATTCCAAAATCTTATTTAAAAATAATAAGCAATAATAATATTAAAAGCAATAATAATTTTGTTAATGACCAAAGAAAAGAAGTTTCAATTTTTTCTAATAATATAAAAATTCCCAAACAAATTATTAAATAAAAAGAATTATTTTGATATATTTAAATAATAATATTGTAGTTATATATTTTAATATTTTTTTTGAAAAATTTAAAAATAAATTTATTTTAAAAAAATGTTAATTTGAAACAATGGGTGGAGAAATAAATTGTAAAATATGTAGAAAAAAAAAATATGATGAGCAGACTGAAATAAAATTTAATAAAGAAATAAGTCAAGATGAATTAAATATAATCCCATATAATGATTCCTCAATGAAAGATTCGAGTATTCAAATAAAAAATAATTTAATAAGAAATAATAATGATACTTCAGAAAAACAATTAATAAAAGGGAAATTAAATAATGAAACAAATGATATAAATAAAAAAACAAAAAAAAAAAATGAACATGAAAGTGTTTCAAGTTTATTTGATGATAAATTTGAAAAAATTGATATAATAGATGAACAAAATTTAAATATTTTAAAAAGAAATAATAATTTAAAAAGTAAAAATGAAAAATCAATAAATGGAAAAAAAATAAATATTGATTCAAAAAATATTTCTCCAATATTTCCAAATAATTATAATGAAAATACTAGTGTACTTTCTAAATTAAATAATCCTTTTAATGAAGAACATTCTCAATTTGAAAATAATTTTATTAGAAATATTTTAAATAATGAAATAACTAATATTAAGTTAGGTATTGAAAATGAAAATAATTTAAATTATGAAGAAAAAAAAGCATTTGAAGAAGCGAATAAAAATTTAAAAAAATTTTCTTCTGTTGATAAAAAAGACATTAAATTTTTTGAAAAAAAATTAAAAAAAATTCCACTTGGAAGTTTCATTCCAGAAAATAATAATATTGATGAAATAATGAAAAATGACAAAGGAATAATTTTTCATGGAGAATTAAAAAAATTAATTAATTATGAATATTATTCAAAAAAGCCAAAAATGTATTCTTCTAAATTTTGTTTTATTACTTCAAAATATTTTAAATATTATAAAAGTAAAGAACAATTTTTAAGGGATTTAAATCCTATTTGTACAATTGCTTTAACTCAAATATCTAGAGTTAATTTTTGTAAAATTCCAGATAATAATAAATCAAATTTTCATTTTATTATTGTTAATAAAATGGGAATTTTTAAAAACGAAAAAAATATTCTTATAGGTAATTTAATTGATTCTAATTTATCTGATGTTCAAGAAAGTTTATTAATTTTTAATTCTGATAATGAAGATTCTTTATTAAAATGGTATTTTTTATTAAATTATTTAATTGAGAAAAAACAAGAATAAAAATTTATTCTTCTTTTTTTTAACTAAATCAAGATTCGAGTATTTTATTTTATTTAATATCATAAATAATTATTATTTTATTTATAAACAAATATTATTTTTTATTTTATTATATATTTTTTATTTTGCCACTACGCCTTTTCTTTTTTTACTATTAACTTTATATTTATTTAACTTTGATTTTTTCAGTCCAACTTTTCTTCTTTGTTCTTGATATTCTTCAAATTTTCTTTTAGAATAATTTTTTTCCAAATCTAAATCTAAGAGTTCTTCAACAATTCTATTTTTTATTTCACTTTTTTTTAATCTACTATTTTTTCCATCTAATAAATTATCTTTAATAACTCCAATTTGGAAAAATTTAGCATAACCTTTTCTATCACTTTTTTTATGAAATTCATAAGGAGTAGCTAATTTTCCTAATTGAATTGCTTTTAAATCTTGTTTTATTTCAGGAGTTAATTCTTGACTTTTCATATTAAACCATTTTGGTCCTGTTGTATTTTTTAAATTATTTCTATTTATTTTTTTATTTAGGTAATCTATATTTAATGGCTTTATTGGATTATTATTATATAATGTACAATATTTTGATAATATTTCTTCTGTTTTTTTTTTAGTTGAAAGTAATTCTTCTTCATTTAAAAATAAATCTTTTTTTTTGTTTTTTTCTAATTCAATATCATTGCTTTTTTCTTCTTCTATTTTAAGTAATGAATCATTTTGAGAATATTTATTAAATATTTCTTTAAGCATTTTTTTAAGATAAAAATAAATATTTAAATAAATAATTAATTCTAAAAAAAATTTAAATAAAAGGATAAATGATTAATAAATAATAACTTATATGGAAATTGAAATAATATATTATTTAAATTTATAATATAAATATTAAAAAATAAAACATTTTATATTTCTTTTAAGGTTAAAAAATTAAAAACAATTATATGATTTTGAACATTATGAAAAGATCAATTATATAACTAAGCATTTTTAGATAATCGTTTAAATAAGATATTAAAAAGAAAAGAGAGTTAAACTTATTATTTTTTTTATTTTGAAAAAAATTCTGATATTTATTAGATTATTTTTTTGAAATTATTTTTTATTAATTTATTAACTTTTTTTTTCTTTTTCAATCAATGTATTTATATTAAAATTTTGAATTTTCATTAATCCATCTTTATCAAGATTTTTTTTAAATTATCATTTATTAAATTTCCTTTTTGAATTTTTTTAACTTTTTTATTTTATATAATTGATAAATTTATTAAGGTTTTTTTTATCATTTTTATTTATACATTTTCATTTCTTTCATTTGATTTATTTTTATTGTTTCTTTTATCGAATGATAATTAAATTCTCTTTGATTATTTAAAAAATTTGAATTATGAATAAAAGGATTTTTATTTTTTTTTTAAATTTGAAATTGTTCATTGATATGAAATAGTATTTTTATTTTATAAAAAAAAGAAGAATTCTGATTATATAAAGGTTCATTATCACCAATTTTTTTATTACACATTTAAACATTCTGTTTCATTTGATTCATTTTTTTTCAATTATAAAAATCATTATAATAAAAATTACAATAAATAAACACTTTTTTTAAAAATAATCAAATTAAAAAATCAAAAAAAAAAATAATTTATACTATATCTAACCCAATTTTTTTTATTATAAATTGACTTTAATCTTTTAATCTTTTAACTGTTTTAAAAATTTTATTTAAAATACAATGTTCAGAACCTAATTCGAAAAATTTTTGTTTTTCTCCAATAAGATAATGACAAGAGCATTCGCAAATATCATTAATATTAATATAAGCAATTCTAAAAGCTAATTTAACACTAACAATACAAAAAGTTCTTTCTGCAACATTATTCATATGATTTAAAGGATCAATAATAACTAAATCAGTTGCATGATTCATTATATAATCTCTTGCTTCTCTTTCTATTTGATCATTCATTCCTACTCTTACAAAAACTATATTTTTACTATTATCAAATTGTATTCCATAAAATTTAATAAATTCAAAAAATAATTTTCCTAAATTGGATTTATCATTTATATTATATACATTAGTTGATATTTGAATTTGAAGAAAAAATACTATCATTAATGTTAATCCATATGAATTTAATTTTCCTATTAAACTTAATAAATTTGAATTTTTTAATATTTGCTTTAATGATATTATTAAAGGTTCTAAAGCTGAATAATTTTTCATAAATTGTTTTGTTAATTCTACACATTTTAATCCATTATGTTTTATATCTTGAATACTTATATTAACTATGAAATTATTGAAATTTTCATCTGTTTGAAAAGTTATAAAAGGATAAATAAATTTTTCTATAAATTCAGAGGAAATGACCCAATTAACTTCTTTTAAACTAATATATAATTTTTGTAAAATTGTAAATTCTTTTCCATGTTGATTATTATTTATTTTTGGTACTAAAACTAAATCTAATTCACTCCAAGGTAAACATAATCCTGTTGCATAAGAACCATAAATTTGAATTTGATAATCAATTTTTAATGAATCTATTAAATTTTGAATTGATGAAAATAAGTTTTTTATTATTAATTGTTTTTTTGGAGTTTGGGTTTGATTATATCTTTGAAAATCTAATATATCTTTACTTAAATTTTGAGTTATATAATTTTCAGGATATGATTCATTAGAAAATTTTTTTTGAAGATATTCATTTTTATTTGGTATTTTATTATGATCTTCCATTAATTCTAAACTTTCTTCTTGAGAAAGTAATATATTTAAAAAATTATTTTCTTGTTCTATTAATTTTTGAAGAGATTTTATTTCTTCTTCTTGTTTTTTTGATTCAATATTTAATTGTTCTATATTGTTATTTAATTGGTTTAATTCATTTGATAATTTTTCATATTCTTGTTTTAATTGAATATTTTCTTTTAAAGGTTGTTCTAATAATTTTTCAAAAGAATAATCTAAATGAATTGAAATATTTTCATTTTCTCTTTTTAAGTCTTCTATTATTAATTGATTTTCACCATCTTCATCACTTAAATCTATATATAAAGTTGGAGTTGATTTTATATTTTCAAATAAATTATTATTATCGATATTTTTTGAATTTTCAAAAAAATATTCAGACTTATTTAATTTTTTAAAAGAAAAAGGAATTTCAATTCTAGATTTAATTTCTTTTAATTTATTTTGGTATATATATTCACTTAAAAAAGTATTATTTTCATTTTTTTCTATAATTTTTTCATTTTCATTTTTTTGAATACCATTGCTTTGTTTTTCATATTTTTCAATATTATTATTATTTTCTTTTTCTTTCATTTGTTCTGCAAATTTTCCAGCTAACATAGTATAAATTTCTGTTTCACAATTTGAAACCTGTGTTAAATCAACAGGTGTTTTTTGGTTATTATTTTTAATATTTAATTCACAATTTCTATCTAATAATAATTGAATTATTTCCTTATTTTTTGTATATATTGCGTAATGAATTGCAGTATTTCCATCAGTCGGATTTATATAATTTATATTTGGATTATAATTTAATATTAATTTTATAAAATTAATATCACTTTTAATTATACTTTCCATTAAAATATTTTTTCCAGTTTGGTTACTTACTGAATTAATATCTATTTTAAAATTTTTACTTTCTAAAATTTGTTTTGCCATTTCAAATTTTATATTTTTATTTTCATCACTATTGAAATTATAAAATAAGTAAAAAAGACAATTTTTTCCTTCATTATCATTTACATTTACATTAATTTTTTCATTATTCATTAAAATATTAAATAAGCCATTATCGCCTTTTAAACAAGAATACATTAATGGAGTAATATTATTTACTAAAGGATTTTTGTCTTTTTCTTTTCTTTTTTGATTTAAATCTTTATGTATATTAAAATTAATTTTTATATTAGGACTAGCTCCATAATTTAGAAGAAAAATTATTATTTCTTTTTGACAAGAATTTCCTTGATTATAATTTATAAAAGACTGATTTAATAGTTTATTTTTAGTATTCTGATTGAGTGATGGAGTTTCCTCTGATAAAATAATCTCTTTAAATTGATTTGGATTATTTTGTTCTATTGATTTTATTAATTTTGGCAATTGTTGCAATAATGCATTTTTATTTGTTTTATATTCCTCTTTATCGGAACTATTATTAGAATTCATATTAAATAAATTAATTTTATTTATAGATAAAAACAATATTAAATTAAACCTAAAATTTAAATTAAATAAAAATTATTATTATATATATTTTACTATACTTTTTCTAATTAAATAATGAATCACTATCAAAATAATATTTATCAATATTTTTCAATCCAGAAAAATAGTTATTTTCTTTAATATTTACATCTTTATTATTTTCTATTTTACTTTTAAAATCCTCAATATCATTTTCATTTACTTTTCTAATGTCTTCCTTTTTAAAAGAATTAGTAATAGATTCTTCAATTTCTTCATTTCTGCAAAGAGGACACATAAAATTATTTTTTTCTTTAATACAACAAATTAAATGTAATTTATGACCACACTTAAATAAAGATATAATTTCATTCTTTTTAAAGTTTTCATTACATTCATCACATTTATTAATAGAATATAAATTACCTTGAGATGAAACTTCATTATATAATTTTAATTCACATCCAACTCTTAAATTAATTAATTTTCTTACTATTTTAAATATTTTAAATAAATTTGTATAACCATCTACCATTTGCATTAATATTGGTTTAAATTCTTTAAATTCTACTTCTTTATTAGTAATTGTTACATATTCTAATATACTTTTAATTCCTACAAAACTATACATTTTTTCAAAAACTTTTTTAATGTCATCTTCATTTATTTTTTCCATTTTATCTAATTTTTGAAGTTTTATTTTTTTTCTATAATCATAACATAATTTTACTAAATCAAACCACATTTCTTTTACTTCTTTTTCAGTATCATTTGAGTCTTCACAAATATCAATTGATCTATTTAAAAGTGTATTATGTTTTGTAAGATTATTATTAATATTTGATAATTTATTTTCTTTATATAAATTAATTAATATTTCATAATCATCTTTTAATTCTCTATTAGATAACTCTAAAGCATCTTTTGAATTATCTTGATGTAAATATAAATAAATAGCAGCATCATAAACTTTATTTTCTAAACAAATATCTAAGCATTGATCTGGATAAGAAGATCTTTTTTTTAAGTTATCTAAAATTTCATTTTTTTTATTTAATTCACATAATAATTCAATATGAGTACTTAATAATAAACTATATATAACAATTTCTTCTTCATCGGTTGGAAGATTATTTTCTTTATATGTATCTAATACTTTTTCTATATATTTTAATTCTATTTTTTTGTCTTCATTTAATTTTTCGATTGAAAATATATGATTATTATCAAACCATTTATTTATTAGTTCTATAAATTTATCAACTGATAATCTTGCTAATAAAATAAATCTTGTGTGAATTTCATCTTTAAAAGATTGAAATTTTTCTGAATTTTCATTTTTAAACTGTTTTAAAATTGTATCTAAAAATGTATATACTTTTTCCACTTTATCAGAATATTTATATTGCAATAAATATGTATCTAAAGATTTCAAATATTCTTTCAATAAATTTAATATATATATTTTAACTAAAACAAAGGATGTTTTTTCTGTTGAATATAAAATTTCTTTTAATTCATCTTCTTTTAATGATGATTTATGAAATTCAATCATATCATTTATTAAATTAGATAATCTTTTGATTTCTTTAACATTTAAATTTTTATTTCTAAATCCAAAATAATCAATTTCTTTTTTATAATCTTCTATAATATTTTCATAATTTAAAATATATTTTGAACTTTCTAGAATTAAATTATTTGAAATTTTTTCAATTTTCACTGAAATTTTACATATAAATTCATATAAATCAATATTAACTGAAATTTGATTTATTAATTTAGTTCTTTCAATTATAACATTAATAATTAATTCTAAATTAAAATCTGAAAGGTCTTCTCCTTTATAAATTATTCCTTCAAGTAATTCTTTATTATAATTTATAGAATTAATTGCTTTTAATGCAGAATCTTCTGTAAAAAATTTAGTTAAAATAGAAAATAAAGACAATGAATCAAAATTTAAAAACTCATCTAAAATATCTTTTTTCAAAAGCCATAAAAATATATTTTGAATTAATTTATCATATTTATCTTTCTTAATAACTTCATCTGTGATAAATTTTTTTCCCTTAATACAAATATCAATATACCATAATAATTTATCTCCAATATATTGTTTACTAATTTCCAATTCAGAAGTATTAATTTTTTGAATAATATTTTCATAAGAAATAAATTCTTCTTTTTCAATTTCTTTTGTATTTTTATACATTTCAAATATTTTTAATATTGGTTCAAAAAAATCATCTTCAAAACCATTCATACAAATATAAATTAAAGGAGAAATTAGAATATGTTCACAACAAATTTTTTTAATTTCATCTGCATCAAGAGATTGAATATCTATATGAGTTAAAATTTGACTTAAAATATGAAAATTTTTTTTTCTAATATATAATTCAATTATTTTAGAAATAGTATTTTGACCTAAATTTTGATTTTTAATTTTTCCACATAAAATAAAAGGTTCTAATTTTTCAATAAATAAATCTCCATAACCTCTTACATCAAAAAAAGGTTGAATTCGATTCAATAAATAATCCATTTCATTAATTTCAATACAAAATTCAATACAAATATTCAGACATTTAATAATTAAATCTTCATAATTTTTATTATCCATTTTATGAATATTTTCTTCATTAGTACATGAAACTACATATTGTAAAATTAAACCTTTTAAAATAAATATTACTCTTGTTTTTCTTCTTTCTTCTTCAATTGGAATATCAGGAAGAGAAATATTTTTTCCATTATATATATCTAAACCTAAACTTAATATTTCCATCCATTCTCCTTTTAAATTTAAATCATTTAAACATTGTTCCCAATTTAATAAAATACCATATTGGAAGTTTTTAAATGCTAAAACATATAAAGTTTTTAATTGACTTATTATTAAATTATTATAAGTTGGAAGAGGTAATTTATCAAATTTATCAGGAACAATTGATTGAAAAAGTATATTTTTATCTAAAACAATATCTTCTGTTAATTCTGGTTTGACATTATTATAATTAATTTGTGATATAGGAATATTTTCATTATTAAATGAAATATTATTAGGTGTTAATAAACTTGTATTTATTACTTTAAACTTTTTATACATATCAAATAAATATATTATTGAATTTGATAAAAATCCCATTCTTAAAATTTGTGCTGAGTTAACATAATGACCTACTAAAACTAATTCTTGAGGACCTTTTTTTTTATCAATTTTTAATACATATATATAAACTATTTTTTCCCAAGAAATACTAAATAATCTATATAATTCATCTAAACTAATGTTTTTTTCATATGCTAATGGATTTAAATCTTTGATATTCATATTAATATTATCATTAATTATATTTCTAGGAATATAACCTAATCCAAAAGCAATATCAGGAATATATGTTTTTTTAAAATAAAAAGGTTTTTTCAATTCATAAAGTTGTTTTAATTCTGGATCAATTTGATAAAGTAAAACATATTCAGTACATGCTAAAGCAATAATTTGACAATTATTATCCTCTATAAAAGGAAAATTTTTTTTTTCATCATTAGAAAAATATAATATATCAATTAAAAAAAATGGAAAACTATATTTTATAATATTTATACATTCAACACTAATAAAAAAATAAAAAGATTCAGAAATAGTAATTCTATTAACATAACCATTAATATCACTTGATAAAAATTCATATAATCCACTTTCACATTGTAAAAATTTAATAGATAAAATAGATTTTCCATTGTGTTCATCTTTTAATATTTTTTTATAACTTCCATTGTTAATATCCCAAAGTATAATATAACCATTTGAATAACCAGTTAATAAATAATTTTTATCATTAGAAATATCCATACAAATAACTTTTTTATCATCACAATTTGATATTTCATCATTTATAAAAATTTTTTCTTCTTTATTTTTTTCTAATAAATACATTTTTATTTTTCCTATATTATTTCCTATAAATATTATATCATCTTTTATTGCCATTGAAGTTATTATATTTCCCTCTTTAAAAATACGGGAACTTAATGTAGTTTTTTGAGAAAAATGAAGAGGTTCTAATGTTTTTTTATTTTGTTTTTTATAATTTGATAATTGAAATATTTTTTCATTTTTTTTTAATTTTGATTGTAAATAATCTCCTTCCATATAATTAATGAATTCAATTGAATTATTATATTTTTTTATATTGATTTCTTTATCAATAATACTCAAATCTATTTTGCTTATTTCTTCTAATTGTGATTCTGATATATCTATATTTATATTATTTTGAGATATTTCTTTATCATCTTGTTTTTCTAATAAATCATCTGTTTCTTTTAATATATCATCTGCTTTTATTTCTGAATTTTCTACTTCACCTGAAGGAATTGAATTAAGAATTTCATCTACATCATATAAAAATAAATTTTTATTATCCATTTATTTTTTAATTGTTTTTTGAATTTTTATCATTTCAGTTAATTTATATTTTTTCAAAAATTTATTTTTAAAAAATATGATTTGATAATTTATTTATTAGTTGAATATTGTAGTGTTAACTTCTAAATATAAAAAAGATACAAAAAATAAATTATTCTTCAATAAGAAAATAAAAAATTTAAAGCATAGAATTTTTTAATTAAAATAATTAAATAAAAAAATAAAATTAAAATTAGATTATAATTTGAGTATTTTTTTTATTTTAATATAAAATGATTTAAAATGATTTTGAGTTTTTAACTTCTTTATTTCACAGGTTAATAAAATAATTAAAAGAGTAAATAATAAAATTTAATTTTTATATTAAAAAATATGAATTTAAAAAACATTATAATAAAATAAAAAAAATGCAAGACAACAATTATCATCAAATGGATGAATATGACAAAGAATTTATAGCATTAATAACAGGTAAAAATAAAAATTAATTTAACCAATAAATTTTAAATAAAAAAACAAAAAAAATAGATATTCAACAAAGATGTAATAAATTAGATAAACATGATAGACTAAGAATAGAAAGTTGGTATAAAAAATTATGTCAAGTAACAAATAATGTAGAATGGAAAAAAAATAGAAATTTACATGCAATTTGTTTAATGGATATGATATTAAATAATCGTTTTGAAGAACCTTATAATAAATTTGCTCCAGATGGTCCAATTCCTATTTTATCAAAAACATTAGTTAAAAGTAGATTAACAAATAAATTTTGGAAATGTACTCAAAAATTATATGAACAAATTAATAATCAAGAAAATGAAGAAAATTATGATGAACAAAATAATGAAATTGATTATAATAATTATGAAAATGAAGAAGAAATTCAACAAAGACAAAATATTAAATTAAGAAGTCAAAATAATAATTTGAAGAATAAAAATTTAAATAATAATAATTTAAATAGAGGAAATAATAATAATGATGATGAAGAAATTGAAAATTTGAAAATTATTATTTCTAAATTACAAAATGATATAAGTAAAAAAGATGCTATAATTCAAAATCAAAAAGAAGAAAAAATTAAATTAACTAAAAGAATTGAAGAATTAGAAAGAATGTTATCTTCTTTTTTAGCAATGGATAAAGGACAATAAAAATTTATTTAAAATATGATAATTTTAAATTAGTAATTTTTTATTTTTTTAATTTTTTAAAAAAAAATCTCAATAATTTTTTTATAGTCCAAAAAAAAAATCAAAAAAAGTTTTTTAAAATTAATAAAAGTTAATAAAAATTAAACCAAAAAATTACATTCCAAACATTTTTTCTTTTAAAAAGAAAAAATATAATTAATCAAAATTGATATCAAAAAATATAAATTTTATTTTTGCATTTTATCTTCAAGTTCTTTTTTCTTTCTTTCCGCTTCTTCTCTTTTTTTTTCTTTATACATATTATATCTTTCTTCAGGAGATTTTTTTAAAATAGAAGAACTTTGAATAGAATCCATTTTTCTTCTAAAAGCTCTCATATTATTTTCAATAGTTAATTGTTCTCTAACAATTTTTTCAGAAGCATTTAATCTTTTTAAATTAGTCATTGAATCTTTATTTGCTCCTCTATTTAATATTTCTTTTTGATCAGATAATATAAAACTTCTATATTGTTCTAATTCATTTTTTATTTCTTCTTTATTATGAATACATTGTTTTAATTTATCTAATCTTCTTCTTTTTTCATTTGCTATATTATCTGCTTTTTCTTTTTCTTTTTCTTGTCTTTTTTTTTCCATTCCTGCTAATTTTTTTAATATTTGTTTTCTTCTTTTATCTAATTCTCTATCTAATTCTTCTAATCTTTCTTTTTTTTCTTGTAATTTATTTCCTGATTCTTTCTTTTTTTGTTTATGATGTTTTTGTTGTTCTTTTCTATGCCAATACTATAATATAATTTTTTATTTAATATTAATTATAAAACTTACAAGTCCACAATATTTTTTAAAAGCTTTTTCTTCATTTTCTTTTTCTATTCTTTCATTTTCTTCATATAATTTTTCCATATTTGAAGAATGTCTTAAATCGCTTTCTTTATTTTTTTTTAAAATTTTTTCATGTTCTCCATTTTGATAATCATTATATCTTTCAATAAATAAATCATCTAAAAATAAATAAAAAATATATATTAAAAAAATATCAGTTACATTTTTCTTTATTCATTGATTGAAATCTTTTTCTGTCTTCTTCTAATTTTTCTTGATATCTTTCAACATTTTCTCTTGCAGATTTTTCTCTTTTCATCATATTTTCTATATTTTTTCTTTTTTGAGCCATTTTTTCTTTATTTTGAGCTTCTAATTGTGTCATCAATAATTTTTCTTTTTTTTTTAATTTTTTTAATAATTCTGCATTTTTTTTTTTGTAATTTTCTTCTCTTTGTTCTTTCATTTTTTCAATAACTTCATTATATCTTTTTCCTTCTTCTTCCCATTTTTTTCTTATTTTTCTTAAATGAGCTTCATGTCTTGCTGCCATTTCAAAATCTGTCATCATTTTATTATAATCATATTCATTTATATCTTCTGCTGTTTTTACTACTGATACTAATTCTTTTGCTTCCTATTTTATTTAAATTTTTATTATTAAATTTATTTTTTTTACTGGATCGATATCTGACATTTTTTTCTTTTTTTTTATTGTTTTTTTGATTGTTTTTTTTCTTTTTTTAAATTAAACGGTTTTTTTTTTTATTTATTTATATTTTTTTAATAAGATGTTAAATGAAAAAGTTAATAATAATAAATTCAAATTATCTTAAAAGTTCTCTTTTTTGTTTAATGATGAAAAAAGAAATAATAAAACTGAATTTATTATTTTTTTTATTATTTAATTTTATAATAAATGTTAAAAAATGGAATTGAAATATATTATTATTATGAAAGTATATGGAATACTGGAGAATTAATTTATAAATCAAATAAAAAAATAGGCTATTTTATAAAATTATTTTCACTTTCAAAAATAAATCAATTCTTTAATTATTTAAAAGAAAAGGATAAAGAAAAATGTTATTCTTTATTTAACTATTTTAGTAGACTTGAAAATGAAATATCTAATGAAGAACTAGAAATAAATTTATCAATTTATAGCAAATATGTAAAAAGAGTTTTTGATTTAGTTAATAATGAAGATTTAAATGGAGATATAACATATCATACATTTCAAAAATTTATAGTTACTGCAGATTTAATTGAAGTTCTTGAATATTTTAATTCATTAAATATTAATATGTTAACATTACAACAATATTGTAGATATAAAGCATATTATATTAAAAATTGTTTAAAAGAAGGGATAAATCCAGTCAGAGGAGGTTTAAATGAATTTGAGTATAATCCTGATTTTGATTCAAAAATATTTATTCAGTTTAAGAATAATTCAATTAATAATTCTACTTATTTAAACAATTATAATCGAATTAATAGTTTTTCAACTATTAATACTTTTAATTCTTCAAAAAAATCTTATACAAATCAAAACTCTTTTTCAAGAGATTTAAAAGAATCTATTTTATCATTTAATCAAAATATTCTTGATTTAAAAACTATTGATATAAAAATAAATAATCTTAAAGCAATAAAAGAAATAAAATATAATAATATTAATCAATCAATCAAAATTTTAAGTGATTCAATAAAATTCCTTAAAAAATATCCTAAAAGAACAAAACAAGGATTTTATAAATAACCATTAAAAAGTTATATATATTTTAATAAAATATTAAAAAATTTTATAAAATTTTATACACATATTTAACAAATTATAGAATTAATATTTATCTAAAGCTATCATGAATTAAAAAAAACCTAAATACTATAAAAATGTTTTAAATCCTACAAAATAAAAATTAAATATTAAAAATTATTATTATTAATACTACAAATCTTTAATATTTGCAAAATTTTTAAATTTATTAACTATAACATCAGAGCTTTCTCTTTTAACAACAGAATCTGTTATATCTTTATCAAATTCTTCTTCTTCTTTTGAAAAAGTAGAACATTTAATAATTTCTTTATTAGTATTTATATTTCCATTTACATTTTCGTTTTTTTGATAATAAACTTCATTTTGAAAAACTTTTTCTTCAATAGGTTCTAAAACAAATTGATAATTTGAAGTTTGTTTATTTTCTTTATTATCATTAATTTTTTTTTTATCTTTTATTTCTAATAAATTTATTTGTGGTTGTTTTTCTAAATTATTATCATCATTCATTAATCCTCTTGCAGAAGGATGATCTTCAAATGGAATTTGTGATTTAAAATTTAAAAACTGATTTACATTTAATGTTGTCGGAGAAGTATTTTTTTTTTTTGGAATTGTGAAAAGTTCTTTTTTTTCCATTATAAATATTATATATAATTTAATTTTTGATTAAAGAGGAAATTTAAATAATTATAAAAAAATGAGATATAATGTTTTTAAATATATAACATTTATTTTTAATGTAGAAGAGATTTTTAAATTAAGTATTTTATTTTAGATTTTCTCCAAATTAATTAAAAAATAAATTAATTTTAAATTAATAAATATTTTTAAAAAAATCAACGATATCAAAAAAAATTCTTTCAAAAAGACCACAAAATCGTCCTTAAAACCCAAAACAAATCAAAAAATAAAAAAAATAACTTACCAAAAATAAAAACCAAAAAACAAAAAAAAATAAAAAAATCCATAAAAAAAAACCCATCTTCAAAAATTATTTCAATAAAGGCATTCCATTTTTTTCCATATTATTTCTTAAATATTTCCTATAATCATTAAAATTTCCTCTAAATAATTTACATTTTTTATTTTCAATCATATAAATTTGGTTACAGACTCTTTCTACAAAATTTTGATCATGACTAACAACAAGTAATCCTCCATCATAAGAAGTAAGAGCAATACTCAAAGCATTAATAGCATCTAAATCGAGATGATTAGTAGGTTCATCCATTAAAATAATTTGTGGATTATTCATAACAATTAAAGCAAGACAAACTCTACTTTTTTGTCCTCCACTTAATAAATAATTTGGTCTTAAAGATAAATTACCACTTATACCAAATTTTCCTAAATGATTTCTAATTTGTTCTTCTGATAAATCATTATAATATTTTTTTATTTGTTCAACAGGACTTAAATATAAATCTAATTGATCAATATGATGTTGAGCAAAAACAGCTAAACGTAATTTTGAATGTCTATAACATAAACCACTCATTGGAATTAATTTACCATCTAATCCTTTTAATAAAGTTGTTTTTCCACTTCCATTTGCACCAACTAATGCAATTCTTGAAGACATATCAATATTTAAATTTATTTTTTCTAATATAATTTTACCATTATATCCTAAATCTGCTTTATCTAAACGAAGAATTGGTGGATTTATATTTTCTGGTTTTGGAAATATAAAAATACATGTTGGATCTTCTAATATTTCTTCTACAATTTCCATTTTATTTAATTGTTTTATTCTACTTTGAACTAATGCTGCTCTTTTTGCTTTATATCTAAATCTATCTATAAATTCTTGTATATGTTCTATTTTTCTTGTTTGGGCTTCATGTAATCTATGATTTAATTTTATTTGATCATTTCTAGTTTTTTCAAAATCAGTATAATTTCCTTTATAATATGTTAATTTCTTATTTTGTAAATGAATTATATCTGTTGCTACATTATCGATAAAATCTCTTGCATGAGAAACTATTATTAAAGTGTATGGCCAATTATTTAAATAATCTTCTAACCACATTACTGCATTCATATCTAAATGATTTGTTGGTTCATCTAATAATAATAAATCTGGCATTACAAATAATGCTTTTGCTAATGAAATTCTTACTCTCCATCCTCCTGAAAATTCCTTTGTTTTTTTTGTAAAATCTTCTTCATGAAATCCTAATCCTAATAATATAAATTTTGCCTTATTTTCTGCATCTGATGCATCTATATCTTCTAATCTTTTATTTACTTCTATTAATTTCTGAGATAATTTTTTAATTTCATTTTCTTTTTTTTCATTTAATAATTTTTTATTTATTTCATTTACTTCATTTAATAATTTTGTTCTTTCAATATCACATAATAATACTTCATCTAATAAAGGATTTTCTGTTATTATTGTTTCTTGTTCTACATGAACTATTTGTAAATTTTTTGGTACTCCATCAATTTCTTTTCTCATAATATGATTTAATAAAGTAGTTTTTCCAACTCCATTTCTTCCAATTAAAATATATCTTCTTCCAAAAGCAATTTTTAATGTTGCATCTTCTAATAAAGTTTTTCCTCCAATATGTATTGTAAAAGAAGGAATATTTATATCAATTTTATGACTTTCATCTTTATCATGATTTAAAGTAACTTCTTCAATAGATTGTCTTATTTTTTCTTTTTCTTCCATAAATTTTTCCATTTCTTTTATTTTTTTTTTATCAAATGTAAATTCTACTTTTTTTTCTGATTGAACTATTCCTTGAGCATACATTTTATCCATTTGAAAAGTTAAAGCATTTGGATCAAAAGAAAGAGAAGTTATTGTATTTTTTGAACCTACATTAACATCACATAATTTAATTGGATTTTTTAATCTTTCTGCAATAATTGCTTTTCTAGAACCTTTAATTCCTGATTTATGTAATTTTAAATTTATATCTTTACAAATTTGATATTTTTTATCTTCCGGATATTTCAATCTATCACTTAAATAATCTCCTATTAAACTCTTTAATTCATTTTCATTTTCTGGTCTATCAATATATATCATATTTGCTAAATAATTAAAAAGAAAATCATCAAATTGTTCTGAAGAAAAATATGGTTTTATTATTTGAGTTATTTCTTCTAATGAAACATCTGATTTATCTATTAATTCTGTGGTCATTTAATTTTGATAGATATTTATTATTTTAATTTATTTTTATTTAAATTATTTTTATTAATTGTTTTTTTTATTTATTTTTTTCATTTAAATATGAGTAAAACACAAGAAGAAATCCAAGCTCAAGAAATTGAAAAATGGAAACAATTATCAATTTATTTTTTACTTGGGAAAAAAATGGTTTAGAAATTAAAGAATGTGGATTTAATGGGACAAGAAGAGAATTTATTAAAGGGAAAAATTTAGAAGAAGTTTTATTAAAAAATTTAGATGATATTATAAAAGAAATAAATAAAATAATGGGAACAAATATATTAAAAAAAAAACCAGAAGAAACAATAAATGAAATTTATCAACAATTAAGATCTTTAAATATGATACAAAAAGCAATAAGAGTTGAAGGAGATAAAAGAAAAAATATAAAAAAATTACTTCCTTATGAAGAATTAGCAAAAGAATTTAAATGTAATTGTGCAAGAGATCATGATATAAATGAAATGGATCATGTTAAAAATTATAATTATGAAGAAATTAAAAAATTTAATAATTCATTCTATTATATTATTAATAGAAATAAAAGTCAATCTTGGGTTTATTTTTATCTTATTCTAATTATTTTTGGTATTTTAATGTATGCTTTAATGCCAATTTGGCCTTATAATGTTAAATTAGTTGTTTGGTGGATTTCTTATATTTTATTAATTGCAATTATTGGTTTATTTACTATTAGATTTATTATTTATTTATTTTTTTATATTTTTGGATATAATATTTGGATTTTTCCTGATTTAAATGATGAAAAATTAGGATTTTTTGCTTCTTTTAAAAGAGTTATTTCTGTTGAAAAAAGAAATGAATTATGGTATACTATAATTATTAGAATTTGTATTGCTTTATTAACTGGTTATATTGCTTTTTCTGTTTATAAAAATCCAAAATTAATTGATGATGCTAAAGTTCTCTTATATGATGCTTTTAAAGATTTTTATAATTATGGTGAAGATAAATTTGTTAATTCTTGGAATTCTACAGGTATTACCACTAAATTTAAAACAAAAACTTTGGAAGAAATAGATAATTTGATTTAAAATTTTATGAAAATAAATAAATTTATTTAAAAAATTTATTATACATTTATTTTTCAATTTCACATTTATATTTAAATTCTTTAATTAGCATATTATTAGGCTCAAATAAACCAAAATTAATTTCATTTTTTCCTATAATATTTTGGGAATTAACATTAATTTTTAATTCAATGTCTATATCCTTTCCTTGAGAAATTTCTTTTTTCAAAGTATAATGTTTAACCATTATTGTTGTTTCTTTTTTAATTGGATAAATAAAACAACCAGATGGAATAGGTATACCTTTATTATATATTTTAAAATGAATAACAAAATTGTTATTAAGAAATTCAGATTGTTTATATTTATTCTTTTTTCCTGGAAATTCATAAGCTATAGAATAATTATTAGAAGGATAAAAAGATTTTTCATCAAATTCAAACGTATAATTTTGATTTAAATCACTTACTGAGTTATTACTTGAATTATTCTTATTATTTTCTTTTATATAATGTTTTACAACATTTAAAGTTGTTTGTATTTTATTAAATCCACTTGAAAGTATATAATTTTTATTTTTAACTCTATTTGATAATTTGTTAAAATTATTATTCACAGATTGAGATAAAGAATTAAAATTTTCTGAAAATAAATTGTTAAAGTCTTTTGGTAATGAAGTAAAACTTCTATGAATTCTTGTTAAATTTTCAGAGAAATTGCTTTTTAATTCTGATAAAGATGATTCTAATTCTTTTGGAGGTTTTATTTTATTTGAATTTATTAATAGTTGAATTATCTGATTTAATTTAGAATCTAATGAATTTATTTTTAATAAGTCTTCTTCTTTTTTTTTCTCTATTTCTTTTGATAAATTATTTATTCTTTTATTTGTTTGTTCTTTATATTCTTCAAATTTATTTACAAGTTTCTCCGTCTTTAAATCTATTAATTTTGAAATTTTTGATAATAATCCACTCATTTTTTCTTTTTCTTTTTTTAATTTTTCTTTTTCTAATCTTTCTTTTTCTAATCTTTCTTTTTCTAATTTTTCTTTTTCTAATCTTTCTTTTTCTAATCTTTCTTTTTCACTTTTATTAATTAATTTAACAATTAATAGTAAATCATTCTCTTTTTCTAAGATAATTTTAAATAAAGTTTGATTTGTAATTTGAGTTCCATCTTTTAAAAAAATTTCAAATATTTCATCACTTTTCATTTCATCTTCTAAATCATCTTGAAGATATTCTATTAATTCATCATAAGTTGATAAATAAGTGAAACCTTTTTTACTTGGAAATTGAGGATAATTAAAAGTAATTCTACCTTTACCCATTTTTTTTAATTAACTATTTTTAATACATAATATATTTAAAATATTTTAAATGTTCGATTCTGTAAAAACATTTAATGGAAAAGCTAAAATAATTAAAAATAATAAAATTATAAAAAATAAAAATTTAATAAAGAAAATTCATAAAAAATAAAAAATGGAAAAGAAAAAAAACAATCATTCAACTATAATGGAATTACCAGATTATTTAATAGAAAATTATATATTTCCATATTTAAAATCAAGAGAATTATTTTTTATAATAAGAGCAGTTTCTCCAGAATGGCATGAAATGATGAAAAGTGTTTGGGGAGGAAATATAAAAGATGAAATGTATAATCAAATAAAAAATTTAAGTTTCATTTATGAAAAAGATGCTTTGACAAAAGCTTATGAATTTAAACTTCAATATCTTTTAAATTATAGAAATCTTTTAACAATATATAATATTAATGCTAATGTTCCTTTAGTTTTACATTTTTGTATTCATCAACTTCATGATGAACAAATTTTTAATATGGTTAAAATTTTTTTTGAATGTTTAAATGAAAATCAATGTTTAGAACTTTTATTAAGTGAAAATAATATTGATGATATTATTCAAGAATTAGGTGCTTTAGTTATTTCTGAAGAAAAATTTAATGAATATAGAACTAAAATGAATAACTTTTTAGATATTGAACAAATGAATATTAATTATAATTTATATAAAGAACATCAAATTAATTTTACTTTATTAGATAAAGAATATATTGAAAATCAAAATGAAAATTGTAGATTAATTTATTCTTTTATTCAAGGATTAATTGAATTTCAATTATTAAAAGGTGAAGTTAAAGATTTAAAAGATAAAGTTGAATTATTATTTAAAAGAATCCAACATGAAACTGCTTTATGGCCAAAAAGAAAAAGATTTTTTGAAACTGCATATAAATTTTTATTATTTTCTAAATCTTCAAATTCTAGAATTAGATTTATGTTAAAGTTATTTGAACAATATAGAATAAAATCTCCTTTAATGGAATTTAAAGAAGAATCTTTTAAATTAATGATAAATTTAAAAAATAAAATGGAAATGAAAAAAAAAGAAATTTTAGAACATAAAAATAAGCAAAATATAACGAATGAAAATGTTAATCAAGAAGTTAATCAATTAGAAGAAAATTTTTTACAAAATTTAATTGATAGAAGAGTTTTACTTACAAATAAATTAATTTTAACTGAGAAATTTGAAATAATGTATATTGAATTAGTTTCACCTAATAATCCTGATGTTTGTATTGTAAAAGGAGAAGAAATGCCTTTAAAAAATTTCTTAGTTTGTTTAATTATTGCTGCTCAAATTTATCCTGATAAATTTAATGAAGAATCTATTTTTCAAATTAAAGAAATTTTAAAAAAAAATTCAACTAAATATGATATTAAACAATTATTTTATAATGAAGAAGAAATTAAAAAACAAAAAGAAATTCAAACCTTAAAAATGCAAAAAGAAAATTTAATTATGCAAAAAAAGAAAACAGAACAAGTTCTTTCAATATTAAAAAAATATTTATTGTTAAAAGAAAATTTAGGACAAAATAAAAAGAAATATAAATTAATATTATATCTTTTATGTAAAATTAGAAAAGGAGAAACAAATCAAATAGATATAAATGCAATACAAGAAACATTAAATAATGTAAATTTAGATAATATTACTTTTAATGAAGAAGATATTTCAGGAGCTGAAAAAGAAGAATTAGATAATTTTGAAACTAGTGATAAATTATTAAAAGAAATTGAATTAAGTCTTTCTAAACAAATTAATTCTTTTTTTCAAGATAATGAAGAAGAAGAAAAAAAATTAAATGAAGAAGATAATAAAGAAGAAGATGTTAAAGAAGAAAATAATCAAAATGAAGAATCTGAAATTTCAATTGAAGAAGATAATAAAAATAAAAGAAGAAATACGATATAAAATTGTTGTTTTAAAAAGAAAATTTTTAAAATATTTTATACATTCCTTTAATATAAAAAAATGGAAAAATAAAACTTAAAAAAAAAAATTTCTTAAAAAATATATAATAAAATATCAAAAATCAAGATTTTTTTCCTATAATAAATTTTAAAAAATAAAAAAAAAAATAATTTAATTTATTGTCCAAATCCACTCATAATATATTTTTCTTGATATTTAGTTTCTTCACATTTTCTTTTAGGGAATTTTTCTCTATTTAAATCTCTATCTTGAAATTGATAAAATCCATAATTCATTCCAGCACTACAAGGACTTTTAAAATAAACATTAGGATCAACTTCTTTTGCTTTATGCATTTCATTCATTAAAGATAAATGATTATAAGAAGTAAATTGAGAAGATAATTTGGCAGTTTCATTTAATTTTTCTCTAATAACATTTAATATATTTATTAATTCTTCATATGATAAATTTTCTTCTGGATTTTGTTTTCCTGAAAATTGAATAAATGTTGCTACTTCTTCTTCTAAAGGAGGAAATCCCATTGTATATGTCATTAATTCTGCCATATGTTTTAATTTTACTACACCATATTTTTTTTGAACTTCTCTATATCCTCTTTCATAATCTGAATCAAAATATAAATTAAAACCTATTTTTTATATAATGTTATTTTATTATATTTTATTTTATTTTACATCCTGAGTTTACTAATGTTGATTTTACTAAGGATTCAGGACCAAACGCTGTTAAACCAAAGAAAGACATTTTTTTATTTTTTTTTTATGTTTTTTTATTTTTATTTTTTTAATTGTTGTTTTTTTTATTATAATATTTGGAAATGTGATTTTTAGTTTATTATTTTTTATTAAAAAATATTAAAAATCATCTTGATCTTCTTTTTCTTTATTTAAAAGTTTTATATATTCCTGATTTTCAAGGTTTTTGCTTTTATTATCTTGGAAATAAAATATTGAATAATCATTTTTACAATTATTGTTCATAAATTGATATAAATCTTTAAATTCATTTAAATCTTTGAATAAAAATCCAATAGTAAATGCAGGTTGTAATTTTTCAATAGGTAATTGAAATAAAGTTTTTTCCACATAACTTTGAATATTTTCATTATTTAAAGGAGGTATAACACTATTTTTTGCAAAATGAGGATCTAAATATAATACATTATTTTCATCATGACCAATAAAATAAGAAGCAGAATAACTTTTTCCTCCTACAAATCCAATACATTCTTTACAATTAAATAAATTTTTAATTGAATTATGATATATTTTTTCTATTGAATCAATTCCTAATCTAACTGAAACAAATATTAAACCATAATTTTTAAAAATATATTTTTTATCATTAAATAAAAAATATTCTTCTTCTTTTAAATTATTATCATTAGATTCTATAAAACATTGTTTCATTATTTTTGAAATAATAATTGAAGTTTGAAAAGGTAATACTCTAAAATTATGGAAAATAGTATAATTTTTATTTATTATTTTAAATATATGAGGCATATTAACATCACTGAACCATTCACCACAAGTTTTATCTAAAATTTTTCCAATAGAACAAATAATTTTAATAGAAAAAGGAGGAAAAAATTGAATAATTTCTTTATTTTTTATGTTTTCATCTTTTGAAATTAATTCTTGAATTCTTAATTTATATTTTGAAAAAATATTAGGATTTGGATCTTTATAATTAAAAGGATATTCTAAGAAAAGTGAAATTGTATTATATAAAGAAGCTTCATTAGTATTTTTTTCATACATTAAAATTTCATAAATTGCTTTTGCAAAAATCATTTGACCACTTCTTATCATACAACCCCATCCACAATCAGAATTATATTTTCCTTTATTTTTATAATTTATTTGTATTGGATAATTTTTTCTATATGAACAAAATATTATATTTTTAAATTCTAATTCAAAATTCTGTTTTTTATTTTCTATTCTTAAATCAAATTCTTTATTATATAATTTTATTTTTGTATTTTCTGGATATTTTGATTTAAAACATCTTTTCAAATAATTAAATTTAAATATGTTTGAAGCATTTCGAATTTTTGTTGAAAATGAAAAACCAGGTTTTTCTATTTCTTTGACATCTGAAAAAATTAAACTTTCTTTTAATGTATTATATATTATTTCATTTCTTTCATTTTTTTTTTTTTCATTTTCTGAAATATTTTTTTCCATATTATAATTTTTCTATATATTATTATTTATTAAAAAGAAAGAATTTATTGTTAATTTCAAAAGAAAAAAACTTTAATTTATATATTAAAAATAAAAAAAATGATAATTATAATTATAATATATTTACAAATTCTTCAAAAAATCAGATTTAAACAATAATCCTTAAATAAATATTTACTAAAAAAATTAAGTAAAATAATTTTATTCACAATTGTTATATCAAATATAATTACCATATTCATTAATTCAAAATTCTAATTAAAATATTTTTTTATGTTATTGTTATTTAATTATTACTTTATTATATTATCAAAAAAATATATTTAAAAAAGAAAATAAATTAAATGACATCTAAAAAAGAAGCAATTGATGATATTTTAAAGTCAATACAAGAAGATATCAATAAAAATAAATTAAATAAAAAATATGGAACATCAATTGATGAATCTATGTCACATCAACAAGCAAAAGAAGTTAAAAATAAAATAAATAAATTAATATATGAATTAGAAACTGAATTATATTTATCATTTAATAATGAAATAACAAAAGAAAATTTAAAAGATTATTATGAAAAAACAAAAATAAAACATGATTGGGAAGAATTTGACTTTGATATTAATTATCAAAATAACATATTTACATTATTAAGACATCCTTTTGAAGATCAGATTTCAGTTCCTGAATTTTTAAAACAATATATTATTTTAGAAGAAGGAATGAAAATAAGATTTAGTGGATTAAATCAACAAAAAGAAAATTGTGAATATAATATTTCTCAATATCAAGAACAAATTCAAAAACACTTAAAATCAGCTAATAATGAGCCTAAAAAAATAAGTTTAGGAATTTCAGTTTTTGAAGCTACAGATTTAGATTTAAATGGAGAATATTTTGTTAAATTATATTGTGATAATACAAATGAACAAATAAGTAAATATAGTAAAAATTCTAATAATAGAATAATATGGAATGAAAATTTTAAATTTGAATTACAAGATAGAAATCAAATTTTACATTTTGAATTATTTCAAAAAAATATGACTATTTCTAGTTTAATAGGAAAAATAGATTTTATTTTAGAAAATTTAGATAAAGAGCAACAAAGAGTTGAAGATAATTTTTTAATAAAACATCCAAATGATGAAACAAAAACAGTAGGAAAAATTAGAATCAAATTACATTATGTTTATGATGTTGTACAATATTTTCAAGCTTTAGTAAATAAAGGACAAAATGAATTAAATAAAACTAATGAAATTTTAGATACATTAGGTAAATTCAATAGATTTTATTTTAAACCTTTTGGTATTATAATGAGTGGAGGAATTCAATATTTAATTAATTTAGATAATCATGATAATAATATTTTAGATGTTGCTGATGATATTGAAAATATGGATTATGGAGGAATTAGAAAATCTATTATGCATAATCCTTTAAATGATAGTCAAAGATTTACTTATACTAATAATAATAATAATATTAATCTTGGAAATGATATAAATAATAATGTAAATCAAAATATTTATAGAAATAGAAATAATACTTCTAAAGAAAATTTAAAAGATGATAATAATTTTAATAAGTTTGAAAAAGCTGAATGGGAAAAATATTCTTTAATTTTAATTATTTGTAGTTTATCTTTAAGTTGTTTTAATAATCTTTTAGATAGAAATGATCTAATTAATTTTTTGGGCTGTTTTTCTTTAATTCTTTTATATTTTTTTAATGGGTCTTATGATAAAAAATATTTGAAATATGCTTTATATTACTTTCTTATTTGTGAAGTTTTAGATCTATTTTGGCTCTTTGCACATTCTGGTACTTATTCTATTTCTGATGGTTATTTATCTATTCATAAAGAATTAATTTATGGTTTTAGTGTTATTAATTTTTTCATTAAAGGAGTTATTTGTTATTCTTTATTTAGAGTTCAAAAGGATAATAATAGTCAAAATAATAATGGATTATTATAAGTATATTTTTTAATTTTTTTATTTAATACAAAGAATTTTTTCTTAATATTTTAAATATTTTTTTATTTAATTATTCATAAAATTCTATCTCTCTTTGCTTTTTTAATATTGCAATTTTAGATGTTTCAATGACTTCACCTCCAATTATAATTTCATCTAAAATAGAATATACTTTATAGAAATTATAAACAACATCTAATTCACAAACAGAACCAAAAAATTTATCTAAAATTTCAACAAAAAGATGAATAAGCTCTAATGACGCTAATTCATTTTCTTCATTATCAACTCCCATTATAAAATATAAAGAAGCATATTTTTTATATACAACTTTATAATTTCTATACTAATTATTTTAAAAAAATAATTTACTTCAATTATATTACTTTCTTTAATATCTCTTAATATTATTGTTCTATAAACTTCATTTTGAATTTTAATTTTTTCTTCATCAGGAAGGGGAATATACCATTTACTTAATCTTGTTCTTCCTTGTTTATTTTGTAATATAACAAATTTTACCTATTTAATTATAATAAATTATTTACTGCCATAAAAGTTTTTTCAATTAATAAATTTCAAAAAATTAATGATATATATTTATAAAATAAATATATAAAATAAATATTTAATTTTTATTTGTTATTGCAATTTTTACAATTACAAAATTTTCCACATTTTATTCCTCCACGAAGACAACTACAAGAATATTTTGAACATCCAATTTTTCTACATTTACAACTATGATAATTAACTTCAATAGCATCTTTGTTATTTACTAAATTTTTATTCCAAATATTTTCTTTCTCAAAATTATCATTTTCATTTAGTTCTATATTATTATCTTTGTCATAAAAGTGATAATTTTTATTATAATGTTTTGTACTTGAAATAATATAATCTATCATTTTTTCTAAATCAATATCATCTTCTTCTTTAAAATTTTCTTTTTGTAAAGTATTCATTAAATTTTTTTTAACACTTCCAACATGAAAATTTTTTATTCTATTATTTGAATTACTATTATTAATATTATGGTTTAAAATCTTATTGTTAAGATTATTAATATCAATTGAACTATTATTTGTTATTGTTGTGGGTTTTGTTTGAGAATAACTATGAAAAATTTCATGATTTATCATTTTTAAATTAATTGTATTTTTTTCTTTTTTATTTGAATTTGAATAAGGAGAAACTGTTAATTGTCTATTTAATTTATTTCCTAAAAAATTTGGAGTGTCTTGTTTTTGTGTTGATGTGAAAAATTTTATATTTGAAAATTTTTGATTTGAATTTGAAGCCAAATAATTTACATTGAACATTAAATTTTTTGGAGAATAAAAAGAATAATTTTTACAAAATGAATTATTCGATCTTTCAATACTATTTGGGGTAAATAAAGAAAACTTTGGGCTATTATTCATAATATATGATAATTCTTCTTGAGTTTTTTAATTTATAAATATTGTTTATTTTTTTGAATATATGAAAAAAAATTAATTTTTAATTAACATTTTCGATTTAATTATTTATTATAAAAAAATAATTTGATACAATAATAAAAAAATGACTAGAATATCCTTGAATTCCATATTCAATTAATGTATATATTAATTAAAAAAATATAAATCTTAATATTTTATAAAAATAAATGATTAGATGAAATTTTTTTAAATTTTTCAAAAAAATAATTATTATTATCAAATTTTATAATCTCATCTCATATAATGGAGAAATTTTATATTCATCATATAATTTTATGTTTTTTAACTTTTTTGAAGATACTTTTTTTCTTACATTTTGATTATTTTTAATATTACTATCAACATTATTATTATTCTTACTTTGTGCAAAATCACTTAAATTTTTTGCTTTTTTTATTGATTATGTCAAAATATTCTTTTTCATTTTCTTTGTTTTTAAAATTTTTCTTCAAAAATAAATAAAATGGAGTTTTATTTATATGCTATTTCTGATAAATAATCTTTATTTCAATTCTTGAAATTCAATACTAATCATTCTAATATTATTTATTTATATAAAAATTTAATGAATGAAAAAAATTTAAAGGAAGATTCAGGTAAACAAAAGATAGGTGAAATATTAGAAAATAAATTTAAAATAAAGGAAGAATTATACAAGAATTTTAAAGAGTTTTTTGAAAGTTATATATCTTTTTCATTAATTTATTTTCAAAATCTAGACAATCTTATTCAAAAACACAATAATCTTAAAATTATAAGAGAATATGAAGAAATTATTTTTACATTTCTGTTAGAATTAACACAAGCCCAATGTCAAATTTTTAATGAATATATATCTTATTTACAATTATCTATTAATAATGATTCACAAAAATATATAAAAGAAATAAAAAATAGTATTGAGAAAATTAAAAAATCAGAAGAAGAATATAATAAAGAAATAGATGAAATATATAATTTAAAAAATAATTATAATAAAAGTCTTGAAAATGCTGAAAATTATTTAACTAATTTTTATAATGAGGAAAAAAATGAAAAAGAAATTCCAAATGATGAAAACTTTCAAAATATTATAAATATTGCAAAAGAAAATGAAAAATTATATAGAAATAAAATAAATGACATAAATGAGTTAAGGACAGAAGTTTTAAACATAAGGAAAAATAATTTAAAAAATATAAATGAATTTAGGAAAAAAATTGTAAGTGAGTTAGGTCTAAATGTAAGAATTTTTTCTTCATCTATTAAAAATAAATATGAAAATGAAAAAAAAATATTTGATCAAAAACATGATAAAATTCAATTATTATTTGAATATATTCCAATTGAAATAGAAATTCCAGAAGGAATTAAGTTAATGAAAGAGTTTTCTTTTATTCCTTATGAATGTAATATTTTAAAAAAAGATAAAAATGAAAATATTTTAAAACAAAATAATTCAATTATTTATTGTTTGAAACAAAATTTTAAATATATTGCATCAACTTATGATGAATATGAAGAAGAAAAAAATTTTTTATTTGAATATATTAATTTAATTTTTGAAGGTAAGAAGATAAAAGAAGAAGATTTTAATAAATTAATACAAAAATTAGAAATTAGAAAATATAGATATGTTTTATTATCAATATTAAATAAAAAAAGAACTCAAAATAAATTTAATTTAAGTGTTTTAGGATTTAAGCAATTAGGAAAAATTATTCAAATAATTGCAAAAAAATCAGGAGATGAAAATGATTTAGAATGTATTCGTTTTTCAATAATTATGAGTCAAACATATTATACTAATGCTCCAAATAACAAAGAAAAAATATATTTGTTAAAATATATCGAGATTTTAGAAATTTTTAAAACTAAACATTTTTGGATTTTATATATAAATGATATACTCAATAAAGATTTAGAAAAGAGTTCAAATTTAATTTCATTAAATAGAGAAAATGAAAATGAAAAAAAAAAAAGAATCAATAATATTGTTTTTTCAACATTATTAGAAATAACACAAAATATGATTGATTTATATGTTAAAACTGATATTATTGAAAATATAATTTCTTTTTATGTTGGACAATATAATTTAGATAGTAATATGGTTGAACAATTAAAATCTTTATTAGAATTAAATCTAAAAAATTATATTCCTTTTGATGAAAATTCTCTCAAAGATTAAACAAAAAAAAATGTAAATAATTTAAGAAAAATTAATAAAAAGAATTATTATTTAAAAATACACCTTAAAAATAAATAAATATACTTAATGTAACAAAATATATCAAACTGGATAATTTATATTAAAATGTTTTTCTTTTGGATTATAAGCTCCAGTTAATTTTTCTTTTTTATATATAACAAATTTTTTTTTAAGAAGCCATTCTAATCCACTTATATTACCATAATTTCCAAAAATTTTTTCTTCACTTAATATTTGTTCATCTTCTTTTCCAGTTGCAATATTATCTCTTAAAAGATACATTGTTTTATATCCTTCTTCCTTAAATTTATTCTCTTGAGCTATAAATTTTATTTTTTCTTCTATTAAATTTACTTCATTTGGTTCTGGTTTATTTAAAATCCTATCTTCATATAATATTTTTTTAAAACATTCTCTATATTCTGGTCTACATGATTTTGGAATTGAATTTAATTTTTTTATATATTCTTCTTCTCTTGTTAAAATTTCTTTTGCTTTTTTTTTTGGAATAAATTTTTTTTTTGCTAATTTCTTTTCTAAAATTAATAAAATATTATCATTTTTTTTCTTTAATTTTTCTTCTTCATCTTCTATTTTTTGCTCCATTGATTCTTTTATTAAATTTGTATCATTTAATATTTCTTTTATTTTATTATCAATTAATTTTTTACTTTTACTTTCATTAAGATTATTATTATTTATAATATTTATTTTACTATTACTTAAACTATTATTACAAGGATAATAATTACTATTATCTTCATTATCAGTTAAATTAAAAAACTTTTGTATTTTCCTTTTTGGAAAAGTAAAATTAAGTTTAATTTTATTTTTTTTTGAATTATTTGAATTAGTTGTAGTTCCTAAATAAGAAGTATCATTTTTATCAAAAGTTTTTTTTCTTAAAAAAGTAAAATTAGTATTTTTTCTTTTTAATTTTTCATCAACATGATAAAAAATATCATCAATAGAAGTAGAATAATTTTGTTTATTTTCATTGTCTAAAAAAGATTTATTTGTAAAACCAATAGGTTTAAAAGATTTAGAAAAAATTGTTGTAGTTCCTATTTTTCTTTTTTCTTTTGAAGATTCTGTATTAGGATGAAATAAAGAAGTATCATCTTTTTCTCTAATATAATAATATGAAGGTTTATTTCTAATTGCTGAAATTACAGTATGAATATCAATTATTTCTCCTGCTTTATAAATTTCATTTATTTTTAATTTATTATTTATTCTATGTATTTTTTTAAAAAAAGGTTTGTCTAAATTTTTTTCTTCTTCACTATATATTTCTTCACCTTCTGTGTCACTTAATGTTTTTGATTTTAATTTTTTTTGAAGTTTTGTTTTTTTCTTTTCTTTTATTTCATATGTTCCTCTATTTAATCCTATTAATTTAGATATTTTTAAATTTAGTTTTAATATTTTTTGAGAAAGTAATCTTAAAGATGATGCATCTTTTGTTAATACTAATAATTTTTGTAATTTAGTTCTTTCTCTACATAAATATGATATTTCATGATTCCTTTTTTTATTTGATATTTTTTTTTCAGCTAGATTTTCTTTTTCTATAAATATTTTACTAAAATTTACTCTTGGATTTATATATGGTTCTTTATTTAAAGATTTTCTTTTTGGAGTTTTAGAATTTAATAATGATATTTTAGTTTTTGGAGTAGTTAATCTTTGACTTATTTTTTGAGAAACATTTGTAAATATTTTTTTATTGCTATTTGTTGGTGTTTTATATTTATAGAATGGAGAATTTTTTTCTAATATTTTTGGTTTTGGAATATTCATTTTCCTTTAATGTTCTTTATTTGATTTTTCTCAAATGAATAATAATATTTATTATAAAGTAAAAGAAAAAATAATTTTATTTTTAATTTAAAAATAGATTACTATAATTTATATTATAAATTAATGCTTACATTCCATTATTTATCATATAATCATAACATTCTTCATGATAAACTTTATAATCATTTCCAATAACTCCTCTATTTACATTATTATCTTTTTTTTCTTTTTTTTTATACATTATAGGAGGATTTTTAACAATTTTTTCTTTACATTGACTACAAATTGTTTTTTCGTTAATTTCATAATAATTACTTTGTAAATCATATAATTTACTTAATTCACTTAAAATTTTATTTTCCATTAAAGAACCTTCAATTTTATATTTTTCTTTTGTTCCTTGAATATAATTCATTAAAATAACAAAATATTCTGTCAAACGATAAGAATCTAAATCATCAAAAATATCTGTTGCAAGTAATTTTATAATTAAATTACTTTTATTTTGAATTTTTTCTAATATTTTTATTATTAAATCTTCAAGAACTTTTTCTTTATTAATAAAAGGGAAATTTTTTAATTTTTTAATCAGAATAAAAATTAAATCAAATTCAGGAATATTTTCAACTAATAATAAAATAATTTTCATAGAATTTTCAAAAGATTTTGTATCAGAACCTTCATCATCAATAAAAATTTTAGGAATTCCTTCTTCATAATTAGATTGTTTAATTAAAACAATTCCAATTTCTCTTTGACAAAAAGGAATTTGTATAATTTTATCATAAGCATGACTAATATTATAATTATGATTTTTAATTAAAAAACTAGCTAATTCATTTCTTGTTTTTAAAATATTATTTTTAAAATCTTCATTTTCTTCAATATTTTGTTCACTTAATAATTTTATTTTTATTACATATAAATTTATCATTTCATTTGATTCTGATTCATTTCCTTCTAAATGAGAAAATTTTTCTAAATAATATATAACAGGATCAACGCCATATGATTTTAATATTTTAATAAAATTTTCATCTATTTTTGTATTGGATATTTTTTTATTTAAAAATAAAAAATCGATTGTTTTTAAACTATTTTTTTCTAAAGCCCATTTTAAATATGAATCAAATTCAAATTGAGATAATTTTTTGGATATTTTACATATTAAAGTTATATAAGTATCTAACCATTTTTCTTTTGTACTTTCTATTTTTTTTGTAAATAAATATCTATTATTTATATTATCATTATTTGAAGAATCTGAATTATTTCCATCATCAGAACCATCACTTGTTAAAGATATATTTGAAGTTAAATTCTCTTTTCCTCCTTCATAATTTTCTTGTATATCAATATCTTTTTTATCATCAATTTCATTATAAATTTCAATTATACTTGTAATACATTTATCATAATTTTCTTTACAATAATAATATAATAATATTTCTTCTTCTAATTTCATTTCATTTAAAATATTTACGATTTCATTATCTAAAATATTATATGAACCTTTTATCATTTGGGTTAAATTTTTAGAAAATTGTTCTTGTTTACTTATTTTAAAAGCATAATAATTTAATAAGAATATTATATTTTCACATAAACAAAAATCGATTATTTCCTCTGTAAATTGTTCTTTTGAGAATTTTTCATTTAAATCTGAAAATTGTTCAAAATTGCCAATATATGATAAATATTCTTCTTTTGGATTTTTTAATTCTGAAACAATTTTTGTGATTGATTCAAAAGAAATTTTTCTTCTATTTGTTTTTGGAATTTTAAGTTTTAAAGAATTTCTTTTTTCAATGAATTTATTTAAAAATTTTTTTATATAAAATGGTAAATCTGAAATTGATTTAATTTGAACATTTTTAATTAAAGATAAAATTGTTGTGTTTTGTTTTTTAAATTCTTTGTCAATTTCATCCATACTTTTTTCTTTTAATTCACCAAAATCTCCTTCATTTTCAAGAAACATTTCAATGTATTTACTTAAAAAATATTTTAAATAATATTCAATTAAAATTTTTAAAACTTTACTCTTGATTATATTTCCAAATAAAATAAATATGAAAATATAACCTATTCTGTTTTCTTCAACAATGCTTATTGCATTATCAAATTTGTTTTTACTAATTTCAGTATAAAATATTTCTAGACATTTAAATAAAACAAATTTTTCATTTGCTTTTATTAAATTTGAATTATTATATATATCAATTGTTTCTAAAATTGATAAATTTTGTTTGAAAGAAAAAGTTGCCAAATATTTAGATGCAAAAATAGAATTAATAATTTTTAATTGTTTTAATTGTTTATTTATATCACATAAATAAATCCATTTAATAGTATGCTCATTATTATTATAAATAAATATCATTGGTCTCGATGAAGTTAAAGGAGAAGAATTTGGATTTTTTTTCATTTCATTTATAAGAAATACATCATTATATTGAATTAAATCATATTCAAAATTTAATAAATTTAAATTTTTTAAAAGATAAGTTTGTTTTGAAAAAATAAAACTATAACTCATATCTATTTCACATGCATCTATACATCTATTAATATCTAAAACTAAATAAATATATAATCTTGTTTCACATATTAAAAAAAAATATGGTTCAATTACTTTAGAAAATAAAATTACATTTGGTTTTATCATTCTCTCAACTATTGTTAATTTGTTTTCTATTGAAGTAAATTTTTGAATTTTTGGATCATAAAAACTCTTGATAACTAATAATTTATTTATAAAACAAAAAAAAAATAAATTTGATAATGAAGAATATGAAATTTGAGAAATTTTATAATAATTTAATTCTCTATTTTTTAAAGTTTTTAAACTATTTAAATTTTGAGACAGAATAGATAATTCACTATTAGTTAAAAAATCATTGGAAAAACTTAATTTTTTATTAAAAATTAATGTTTTATTTTGATTAGATGATTTAGTATTAAAAGTAGAAAATTCAAAATTATTTTCTGTTTCTAAAGCAACTAAATTATCAAAAAGAAGAATATCTCTACTAAAAATATAACTTCTTTTTTCTGTATATAATTCATAATATAAATAAAAAGAAAATCCACAATTATATTTTGTACTTTTTACAATATTATGAAAAGAAATTTTTTCCTTATGAATAACTATAATTAAATATAAATCATCAACAGAATGAATTTTCATAAAATTTGATTTTTCATTTAATTCATATTCATATTCAATTGTATATTTAAATGAATTTAAAACAACAATTTTATTTTCACATAATATTAAAATATAATCTTTTTTTACTTTATTACTATTATAAAATAAAATTTCAATTTGTGATGGTGAATAAGAAGCACAATCGTTTATTTCATATTTTTTTTGATTATTTTTTGTATCATATACAATAATACTAGAATCATTTAATAATATAATAAAATCAGTTTTATATAAGGTAATTGATATTGGTAATATTTCAGAAGATAAAAACCCAAAAAAACTTTTATTGACAGAAAATTTATCTAATTTTAATTCTGTTTGGGAATTAAGTAACAAATTATTCATCTTTTAAAAAATTAAATAAATTATAAATAATATTATTATTTTATTCATAAAAAAATATATAATTTATTAAATAAGATTATATGTCATACATAATTGTTACTTTAGAAATAATAGATTATCAACCAAATACTTTTGATTATAGTACTTTTGGTTTTATTTTTTCATCAGATCAAAAAACTTTTGAAGATCAAATAAATGTAAAATAATTTTTAATTTTAATTAAATTATATTTTAGTTTAATACTCGAAATCAAATAATCCATAAAGCCCAAACAAAAAAAAGAGATTTAAAATATTCAATAAGAGTAACAAAAAATGATTCTTTGGTTGGAATATCTGAATTTATAATTCCTTATAAATCAATAACAAAAAAAATAACTTCAATTGAAAAATTATGTCCAATTACAATGTCAGATTCGACAAGAAGAGTTTTATTTGGGAATTCAAATACAAATATAATTTTAAAAATAAATGTTCATGCTACTATCCAATTTTCAGATAAAAGTATTGATAATGTAAAAAAAGTTGATAGTCAAACTCAAAATTTATCTTTACATAAATCAGGAAATTCAATAGATAAATTAACTCAAAGTCCAAAAAATGAAACTACAAAATTTAACAAAAATTTTTTAAATAATATAAATAATAATACATCAAATTCAGGTTTAAATGATAATAAATCACCAAAATTTAGTAAAATAAAAAGACCAGTTACTTCAATTCATAATCATAAAAAAATGAGAAATATTTCTGCTTCTCCTCAACAAAGAAAAATGAATCAAAAATCAGGAAATAAAAAAAATAATATTAAAGATTTATCTGCAGATAAAAATAAAATATTAGAAAAATTAGAAGATCCTGAAGAAGATATAAAAGATAATAGTTATCTTGATATTGAAGTGGAAAGAGAAGATAAAAAAGTTGATAAAGATTTTACTGAATTTATTACTATTTTTAAAGAAAATTATCCTTTAAGTAAATTAGATAGTTTTAGTGATGTTAATGAAATGTTAAATTATACTAAAGATATTGTTTCTCAATTAATATCTTATCAGAAAATGTATTATGAAAGAGCTAAAAAAAATTTAAATAGAAATAAAAAATTGAAAGATTTATTAATTAAATATAATGAAATGTATAGAAATATGAAAAAAAAGAATAATAAATTAAATGAAAAATTAGAATATTATGATATTGAACATTATATTTCAGTGAATTTGAATAAAAAAGAAAATGATTATATAAAAGAAAAAAATATTCCTTTGAAAAATCATGAAATTGATTTATTAAAAGAAATATTTGGATTAACTTATGAAAAAGTTGATATTGAACCAAAAAAAATAGAAGAACCTAAAAATAAAAATAATGAAAATAAAAATTTATTACTTAAAACATTAAAAGAAGTAACAAATCAATTAGGACCATTAAATAATATATTAAATGAAAAGAATTCTACTGAAGAAGAAAGAAAAAAAGCAAATGAAATTATAGATAAATATAATTTAAAATTCATAGAAAATGAAAATAATAATAATAATGAAAATCCAAAAGAAAAAAAAACAGAAAATAAAACATTTGAAAATATAATAACAAATAAACCAGATGAAAATGATTATAAATTAGAACAATATTTATCATATTTTTATTCAAAGAGAAATATTCCAAAAATACCATTTAAAAAAACTTCAACTAATAATTATGAATATGGAACTTTAAAAGTAATGATTAAAATAGAAGGAGAAACAATAAGAGTAAGATATTTAGGAAAATATTCTATATTAGATAATTTCCTTGAATCAAATGCTCCTATTGAAATTAAAAAGAAAAAAAATCCAAATAGTGCAAAAAAGAAACCAAATAAATAATTATTTATTTAATTTGAATTTTCTTTATTTTTTATTTTTTAATAAAAATAAAGGATTTATGATGTTTAAATTTAAATATTTCCTTTTAGAAATAAATTTAATGGTTTATAAATTTAATATTTAGTTTCTTTTCATATTCATCAGCCTTTCTAATAAAGGCATCCAACTTTTATTTTTATCCCAATCACAAGATTGAATTCTCATATAAATTTTTTTCAAACTTTTTATATCATTTTTATCATTCAAAGCCATAAATTCTTCTAATAATTTAATTAAATTTTGTTTAATTTCATGTTTCCTCAATTTATCTAATAAAACTGTAATTTTATTTAAAAAATCTCTTCTTTTATTTTCATCAGGATAAACATTATTATAAACATTAACAATATTTTCAAAATAACTAGAAATATTTTGTTCTTCATTATTCATAGGAATATCTTCTTGTTCATTATTAATATTTTGATTATTATTAATAGTATTTTTTTGAAAGGGAAAATTTCTATTATCTAAATTATCATTTCCAAAATTAGTATTTCCAATATTTTTATTTTCAACAACAGGATTATTCATAATTCTTTGTTGAATATTTTGTTGTGGAATATGAGGTTGAGGAGGATTATTAATTCTTCTTTGACCAGGTTTCATCATTGGAGGTTTAATAATTTTTTGATTAATTTTATTTTGTCCTCCAAAATCAAAAACAGGTTGATTTTGCATTATATTATTTTTAATTTGATTATCTTGATTTTGATGTTCTATATTTTGTTTTGAAAAAGGACTTTGTATATTTTGTTCTTGATTTGGATTAAATACTTTTGGTTGTGGTGGTTTATTAAAAGGAGGATTTGTAGGTTTATTTATTGTTTTTTTAAATGGAGGATTTTGATTTATATTTTGAGGAGGAAATTGTTGTTGTTGAAATTGTTGTTGAGTTGTTTGTTTATTTTGGATTTGTTGAGGATGACCTTGAATTCTTTTTCTTTCTTCTTGTCTTCTTCCTTGTTGATACATTTGATTTCCTGGTCCATTTAAAGTATTTGATATATTTTTATTTCGTAAATTCTGATTTTTTGGCCTTATTATTATTATATTAAATGAATTGTTTGGTTTTGAAAATGATTTTCCTAATTCTTCTTCACAATTATTATATAATCTATCATATAATTCTTCTATTTGAAGATTGTTATTTCCTCTTATTGAATTTAAACATTTTGCTGCTTCAACATTTAATCCTTCTCTTATTAATAATAAACAATATTCATATAATACTTTATTTGCGTTTATATTTGTAAAACTACGTGTATTTCCAAATAAAACTTTATATGATAATATTATATATTGATATGTATTTTGTAATAAATCTTTCTTATCTATTTCTTTATCTGATTCTTTTTGATAATTTAAACATAATACATCTAATAATTTATCTATTTTTCCAGCAAGAACATATGATGTTAAAGAAGGATAAATATCAGGATTTGAAGATAATTTATCTCCTAATTTTTCAGCAAATTCTTGGAAATCATTATTATTTAAATAAGTTTTAGCATATAATAAATATTCTTTCCAATCTCTTAAATTATATTCAAATAATAATTCAAAATTTCTATTAATAATAGCAGGGAAGAAACTTTTAACAAATAAATCATTATTATTTTTAAAATAATTTTCTTTAGTTTTTTCAAATAATTCAGGTTGCATTGAAGCAACTAATAAAGCTTCACTATATCTTTCACTTTTAAATAATAATTCAACAGCACTTTCTAAATCTCCAATTAATAAACTTTTTTTAACTAATTTTTCATTTCCAACATTCCAATTAATATTTCTAATTTTATTTTCAGTTATTGTATTTGGTTGCTCAATTTCTATTTTATTTATTGGAGATTCTGATCTTTGAATTGGTCCTTCATCAAATATTTGTTCTACATTTTCATCATCTTCTATATTTTGAGCAAATGTTTGTGGTATATTTTCTTTTTTTTTTTTTTTTCCTAAAGCACTTAAAACTTCATTATCAATTTCTTCTTTATCTAATCCCATTTCTTTAAATAAAAATTTTTCATCATTTAAATAAATTCCTTTTAAACAAACCCAAAATAAAGATATATTAGTATGTTTTCCATCTTTTAAATTTTCATTTATTTTTTCATCTAAAAGTGAAATTAAATCATTTTCTTCATTTTTATTAATAAAGTTTTTTATTTTATCAATTAAATCAGAATTACCTTTTAATTTAGAAACATGAATAATATTATTTTCATTTTTAGAAAATTTAAATAATTTTCCTCCAAAAGCAAAATTAACTCCTGCAGTAGGATACATCCAAACAGGAATAATAAATTGTCCTTCATTAATATTATTATCAACAAAATTAATTCTATCATAATATAATTGTTGATTAAATCCAACATAAATAAAACAATCTTTAATTTTATTACACCACATAACTTGACTAGAATTAACTTTAATAGGAACTTTACAAATAGGTTTTTTACTTTTTAAATTCCAACAAGTAACAACATTATCTCTTCCTAAAGTTAATATAAAATTTTTATCATATATATTTTTAGAAATAGAAATAATAGAATTATTATGTCCATTTTGATACATATTACAAGGAGCATTAGGTTGTTTCATATGATATTGCATCATATAATTATATTCATTATCATCATAAGCAATTATAATTTGAGCTCCATCACTATACCAACAAATTTGAGTATTTAAATTATTATTTGAAATAGATTGATCTAAAATTGATAGAAATAAACTTTTTTTTTTCATATCATAAATATATGTCATTCCTGTATTTGTTGCTGAAGCAAGAATATGATTTACTTTAGAATTCCAATCTAAAGAACAAAATTCTCCTCCTTCACTTGGAGATTCACAATTCATTGCAATAGAACAATTTAAATTTTTATCAATTGATAATATAGAAACTTGATTACTTCCAACAGCAAATAAATGAGGTTTTTCATTAATAGAAATAACATTAATAGAAGAATTTAATAATTGTTTATTATAAATACATCCATAATTTATTTGTTGAGAAGCTTCATTTGTATTTTGTAATATTTGAGTAATATCCCATAAAGTTATTGAACCATCAGGATGACCTCCAATAACAATTCCTAAAGCATGTTCTTCTGTTTCTTGACCATAACTTGTCCAATCTATTGAAGTAAATTTTAATGATATTTTTATTTGAGTTATTATTTTTATTGGATCTTTTGATGATTGATTATTAAATATATATAATGTAAAAAAACAATCATTTCCTTGTGCTCCTGTTGATGTTGCTGATACTAAATATTCTGAATATTGATATACTGGACATGATGTTGTTACTAATACTCGGTTTTCTAATTTTTCTGTGTTTTCTTCCATTTTTTTTTTTGAGGTTTAAAATGATTTTTTTTTTTTTTTTAAGATAAAGATATATTATTTTTAGTTAAAATTATTTTATTTAATGATTAAATCTTTTATTTTTTTTTAAATATTTATTTAAATTTTTATTTAAATTTTTGGAATGTGAATTTTTTTATTTATTCTTATTTTTTTTTTATTGTTATTGTATTTTTTTTTATGTTTATTATATTGTATATTTATTTTATAAATGTTAACTATTGAAACTGAGAGAAGAGTTTCAAGATTTTTATGTGAATTAGCAAAAGGAGAAGTTGAAGCTGAAAAAAGGAAATTAGAATTAATATCAAATCCACAATTTAATCCTTTTCAATGTTATAAATGTTTAGATAAAAAAATAAAGGAAAGAATTGAATGTTATGATATAGTAAAATTTATGAAAGAATTTCAACAATTTTGTACATTACATGAAGCTGCTTTATTAATATTATTTTATGATAAAGAACATAAAAATTATTGGACTTATCAAAATTTTGTTAATTTTTTAATTGTAGGTTATCAAAATTATACTAATTCAGTAAATTTTGAATTTAAAGAAGAAGATAATAATGAAGAAATAAATCAAAATATAGAAATATTATTATTAAATGTATTTAATAGTGAAATTGAAATAATAAGAAATACACAAAAATTAGTTGAAGAATTTAAAAAAAGATATGATTATAATATTTTAGATTTATTTACTTCAATAACAAAAACCGATAATATATCATTTGATAATTTAAATAAATATTTAATAAGAAATGGAATTTATTTAAAAGATGATGAAATAAATGGAATAATTAATAAATTAAGTTTACAAAAAAATGAAAGAATATCTTTAATAGATTTAAAAAGAGTTTTGGAATTAGGATATTGTGATTCAACAAAACAAGATTTATATGAAAGTATGTTAAAATGTCCTGGAGGAAGAATAAAAATTGGATATGAAAATAATTCTCCAAATAAATATTTAGATACAGATAATATAACATTTCAAAATAATTATTATCCTGTTTCTCAAAATTTATCTTTATCAAGAAAAATATTAAATGATTCTTCATCAACACCTTATTTAATTAAAGATGAATTATCAAATTATAAAGATAGATTTGATAATGATTATAATTCAAATTTAAATTATAAAGATGAAGAAGAATTATTTTGTGATTTTCTAAAATTATTATTAGATACAGAAATTTTAATAGAAAAAGAAAAAAATGAATTAGCATTAAGAGCTGATTTTAATATTGAAGATGCTTTTAGAATTTTTCAATTAGGAAATAGAGATTATTTAACTGAAGCAGATTTTGATTTTGGATGTAAATCATTATCAATTGTATTTGAAAAAGAAATTATTAGTTTAATTTTTAAAAAATATGATTTAATTAATGAAGGAATTTTATCTTTTAATTCATTTTTTGATATGTTAGTTCCTTTTAGAAAAGAATATAGAAATATGATTGAAAATAGAAATCCAATGACTTTTACTCCTAAATTTAATAAAGCAGAAGTTTTTTTAGAAACAACAAGATTATATTTACAAAAATTATTAAGAACAATTGCTTCAAGTGAAGTTTGTATTGAAAATTATAGAAAAAAATTTGAACCTATTATGGATGTATATTTAAGAAATATTTTTGAAAAAATTGATAAAGATAATAAAGGATATATCACTCCTTTAGATTTAGGTAATTATTTAACTGAAAAAAATAGAATTATTTTACCTTCTGATTCTGATTTATTATTTATTAGACTTGATAAAGATAGAAATGGAAAAATTGAAGCAAAAGATTTTATAAGAGAAACTAGAATTTTGAAAGATATTTAATAATAATTTTTATTTTTTTATTTAATTTTTTTATGAATATCAAAATAATTTAATTTACTTTTTTTATATTAATTTTAATTAATTCTTTATAAAAAATATAATAAAATATTTATTTTTTATTAATTTTTTTTATTATTTGTTTTATAAAAAACCGTTAAATGATTATTATTTAATATATTTTTTTTATAAAATTTTATTAAAAAATAAAATTCAAGAAACATCATCATCAAAAATATAAAACAAACATAATTTTTTCCCTAGATAAATCTATTAAAGGTCATTCATTAAAAAAAATTTAAAAACCCTTTAGCCTAAAAATAAAAAACCAAAATAAAAAACCTTATATAAAAATTTCTAAACCAAAAAAAATAAATATAAAAAAATCCTTCAAAGAAGAATAAAAAAAAAAAAATATCTATATAAATATAAAAAATAAATAACAAAAAGAAAAAAACAAAAAAATAAAAAAAAAAAATGCAATATCATCATTCACGTGGTGAAAAATCTGACAGCAAGCCAAAAAACGTAGAAAACACGACAGAATCTGGTTATGGAGAAATGATATACATGGAGCCCTCAAGTAACCAAATGATGAGTCCAGTAACAGAAGGTCGTCAGACTTTAAGACAGAGTCCAGGTGACACTGTATCCCGAAGTATAGTATCGACAGTGAAGATGAATCTTCGAGAGAGAGCAGACACAGCTCAACTAGTAGGTGAGAAGCCAATACAGAGTTTAGTAGTAGCTATACCATCTAGAGGAATAGGAGAAGAAAGATTAGAAAGATCACCAAAAACAATAAATATCGGAGATACTAAAGAACAAACTGAATATAATATTAGGACTCTCAATGCGAGAAAAAGTCCTAAAGGTGGCTTATATCAAAATTATAATAATATGGAAAGTGGAAATATTGGTTTAGATCAACCTATGCAATATTCTGGTTTTATGCAACCTGGTGATGGTGGTTATCAAATGGGAAATGATTCTAATGTTATGATGGGGAATATTCAAGGAAAAAGCTCTCCTGGTATGATTATGCATCCGAGAGAAGGAAGAGAACCTATGATTAATAAAATGTCTCCTAATCAAAATATCGATGATAATAATTCAAGTCAAGATAAAGGTTATGAAACTCAAACTCAATGGAATAATTTTAAAAATGTTTTAGGTAATCAAAATCGAATGAATGGAAGTTATGATGTTCAAGGAGAAAAAAATATGAAAGAAACTCAAATTAAATATAATAATGCTACTTATAATAATATGACTATGGGAGATGTTAAAAATTTAGTTAAAAGATTTACTAAAGTTTATGATCCTAGAAAAACTCAAGAAGGTGCTTTAATTAGTCAAAGTCAAGTTATTGTTCCAGGAGCAAATGATGAAGTTTTTAATGGAAGATATAGAGTATTACAAAAAATGAATAGATTAAGTAATATTTTATTATCTAAAAGAAGAGGAAATATGAGTCCTGATTTAAATGATTCTATGAATCGTTCTCTTGATGAAACTAGAAAAACTTTTGATAGACATACTTTAAATAGGAATTCTTTAAAAAATGGAAGAATGACTATTAATAGATCTCCTGAACATAAATTTTTATATGTTTCTCTTGCTATGATTTCTTCTAAAGGACCTAATACAGAAGACAGAACAATTTTAAGAAAAATGAGATTTGATAAAGGAGGTGTTGTGGATTTAGCACAAGAAGAGAGAAAAAAAGGAAAATATAAAATTAAAAAATTACAAAATAAAAGAGTTAGAGGAGCTTCTCCTTTAATGAGACCTAATCCAAAATATAGAGAACAAGCGGCTAAATTAATTCAAGCTTGGTGGAGAGAATTAAAAGAATTATATAAACAAAGATTAAATATGATTATTAAAATACAATCTTTTTGGAGAGGAAGATGGGTTAGAAAATATATGTATGATATATTATATTTAAGCTTTATGTATCAAAGTTTTTGCCAAATTATACAAAAAGTTTTAGTTAAACATATTAGACCTTATGTTTTTAATTTATTAACTGCAGGAGAAAAAAATAGAAATACTTTATTAAGAAATTTACTTTTAAAAGATAGAAGATGGCAATTATTAAAAATTAAACCTTATTTAGATCGATGGATTGCTTTTTTAAGACAATCTGAAGTAAGAAATTTAAGAGGAAGAAGATTATTTGATATTAGATCAGAAGCTGAAAAAAGAAAAGAAAAATTATTAAAAAATTTTGATAAATGGGTGTTTTTGTCAAAATTATCTAATTTAAAAAATAATGCTGATACTGCTTCTCGTGATAGAAGTAAAGTTTTAAGTATGTTTAAAATGATTGAAAATGCAAATAAATTATCTAAAAGAATTGGTTTAAAAAATTCAAAAAATAAAATATCAAATTATTTAATTAAAAAAGCAAAAAATGATGCTTTAAATAGAATAATAAAAAAAAGAAAAGATCCAAAAAAACAAATATTAAAGAAATATTTGGATAGATGGTATCATATGATAAGGAATGATAAACAAACAGATTATAAGAAAAAATTATCAACAGATTTATTAGAAAATGTAACAAAGAGAATAAAGAAAAATTTATTGAGAAATTCATTTAATAAATTAACAAGATTACCAAAAAGACCTGAAGTAGTTGAAAAAATAGTGATTCAAGAAAAAATATTAGAAAAAGAAGCACAAGTTCAAGGTGTTAATCCTGATTTATTAAGTGCTGGTCATTTACTTGAAAATGCACTTCTTAGATTAACTTATAAATATCCTCTTGATGCTATTGATGATAAATTAGTTCAAACTAATAAATATGAAAAATTATTAAGAATGATTAGAATTAAAGAAAGTTATTCTAAAAATATTCTTAAAAATTATTTAAATAAATGGCTCAATAAATGTAAAAATAGAGGAAGTAATGATTTAATTAAAAAAATGATTATGAAGTTATTAAATACTGTTTTAAAAAAAATTCAAAATAGAATTTTAAGTAATAAATTTAATCAATGGAGAAATAATATTTTACCAAAAGGTGATGTTGGTGATAATATTTATAGTAAATCAAAAGGTTTAAATGATTTAAGTTCATTTTTAAAAAAGAAATCAAGTAAAATGTATGGAAAAGATTTCTTAAATAGTTTAAATAAAACAAGAAGTCAAAGAGTTTATAAAACTGCTTTATTAAAAATATTAGATAATTATTTTAATAAAGATAGAAATAAATTAAGAACTTTTTTATATAAATGGAAAGATAAAGTGAGAAAAATGCAAATTTACGATATAAAAGTCAAATTACTAAAAAATTTAGGAAGAAAAAATGATTCAAATAATAGAAAATTAAAATTAAGTAAAGCACTAAATAAATGGCTTATGAATTCTAATTTACAAAAATTTGGAGAAAAAGAAAGTTCAGAAACTTTAAAAAGAGGAAAAAGTGATAAAAAAAAATATGCTGCTTTAATGATGAAAATATTAAAAAGAATTTATGATAAAACTGATAAAGACACAGTATTAAGAAATGAAGTAAAAAAATGGTTAAAAAAAATTCAAGAAATAAAAAATAAAGAAAAAGAAAATATAAAAAAAGGAACTGACCATTTAAAAAGATATAATTCAATGAAAAATTATAATGATCTTATAAAACAATTAAGAACAATTTTTATAATGGTTTCTAAAAATAAAAAATTAAAAAGTTTATTACCAAAAAGACAAGAAGGAGATAAAGTAAAATTATTAAAAAATTTATTAAGATGGAGAAATAGAATATCTCCAAAAGAAAAACAAATAGATTTTACAACTTATAAAGGACGTTATTTAAAAAATATATTAACCAAAAATGATTTAGAAAAATTAGTAAGAGCTTTATATAAATGGAGAAGTACTTTAAAACCAAAATTAAATGATGCTCCAAAAAAATATGGTTTAGATTTATTGAAAAAAACTTTAAAAAAAACAATTTTTGAATTGATTAAAAAACAAGAAAAAAAAGAAAAAAAATTAAAAGAAATACCAAAAAATTTAACTTTAATGGATGCTTTATTAAGAGGAGATTTAACTTCTGCGAAAGCTTTAGCTTTAAAAAAATTACCTTTATTACATTATTTCTTAAAATGGAGAAATATTGTTAAAAAAGAAAATTTAAAGCAAATTAAACATGATATGTTCAGTAAATTATTTCTTGGTCCTTTAAAAAGATTTAATAAATTTCCTTTAAGAAAATATTTAAATAAATGGCGAGATATTGTAAGAAAAGATGATGTTAATCAATTACAAAAAAATATTTATATGAAATTAATGAAAACTTTTTACGATAAAACTCGTAAAAATATTTTAAAAAAGAAATTAATAAAATGGAAAAATAATACTGATAAAGTAACTAAAAATTTAGATGATACTAAAAAAGCAATTGATGATTTAAGAAGAAATGTTACTTCTCCAATTTTTGAAAAATCAATAGTTAAAGAAGGGAAATTGCCTATATCAACAAAATTAAAAAGTGTTTTAATAAGTAGATTTTTATCAACAAAAAGAAATTTATTAAGTAAATATCTTAATAAATGGAAAAATATTTTAAATAAAGATACAGTTAATAAATTTAGAAATAGAATATTACAAATTTTAATTAAAAATGAAAATTTAAAAAATGATAGTAATAAGACTAATAAATTAAGAGAAGCTTTATTAAGATGGAGAATTAAATCTGCACCTCAAAAAGAAAATCCATTAGATAAAATAACTCAAATTAGAAAAGGTTTAGAAATATTAGAAAAAATTTTAAGAAAACCAAATTTAAAAGATATATTTATTGGAATTAAAAATAGAAAAAAAACAGTTGGTGGAAGTAAAATATTATCAAAAATTATAAGTAGAATAACACCAAAAGTAAAGAAAAATATATTAAAAAAATTTTTGAATAAATGGAGAAGTAAAGTTCCAGATACAGAAAAAGAAAAAGTAAAAGCAAAAAATATTTTTGAATCAATTTTAAGAAATACAAATTTAACAAAAAAGCAATTAGAACCTTATAAAGATTTAACAAAAATTTTAAAAGAATTATATAAATTAAAATCAGGAAAAGGACAAAAATTAATAGATTTCTTTAGAAAAATAAAAGAAAAGAAAAAGAAAAAAATAATAGAAGAAAGAGATAAGAGACTTCGTCTTTTATTTATGAGAAATAATAATAAAGGATTATTAAGGTTAGCAATTGCAAAATGGCGAAGAATAACAAGATATATTAAAGCATTAGAAAATGCTTTAATTATTAGAAAATTCTGTAAAATTAGATTAGATAAAGTTAGTAAAAAAAGAAATAATATTACTCAATTAATTAAAGTTCTTAGAAAAATTTTATTAAATAGAGTTTTTAACAAATTATTTAGTGGAGGAAAAAAAAGAGCAATAAATATTTTATTGAGAAAAATTATTAAAAATTATGAACAATCTGATAAAAAATTATTAAGAAATACTTTCTTAAAATGGAAAAATATTATTCCATTATTACAAAAAATAAACTCTATTACAAAAATTCAAAGTGTTTTGAGAGGTATGAAAATTAGAAAAAATAGAAAAAATTTAAATAATCTTCACGAGAAATTAAAATTACATTATATAAAAAGAGTAAAACTAGGAAAAGATTTATTAAGATTTTATTTATTAAAATGGCTTCAAAGAGCAGAAAGAAAACATTATGATGATAATGCAAAAATTATTCAAAAATTCTTAAAAATGGGAATAACGATTTTTAATGAATTAGATGCAAGAGATAAATTAAATACATTATTTGTACATTATCTTAAAAAAAGAATATTTGAGGTTATAAGAAGATTAACTCCAAATAAAAAGAAGAATTATGATCAATTAATTTTTCTTTTAGATAAATTTAGTAAAAAAATAATGAAGGAATATATTCATAAAATTAAAGATTACAGTAAATTAAAAAAATTAAAAAATGTTTATCCAAAAATAGTTGATGCTTTAAAGAAATATTTCATACCTTTATATTTAAGAAAATGGAAAATAATTGCAATAGATCAAAGAGATAAATATATAAAAATAATTCAAGATTTCTTAAGAAATAAAAAGACTAAAAAAGTAACTCAGAAAAAAAATAAAATTGATTATGTATTAAAAAATTTATATTTGAAAAATTCAGAAAGTAATAAATCAAAATTAAGAAGATATTTATGGAAATGGATGAAAAAAGCAAAAGAAATTGAATTAAATGAAAATGCACAAATCATCCAAAAATTCTGTAAAGTTCATGAATCCAAAAAATTAAGAGCAAAAGCTTCAAATAAAAATAAATTATCGAATTTTTTAAAAACTTATTTTATAAAACAAATAACAAAAATTTTAACAGAATCTAATGAAAAATATTTAAAACCTTTAAAAAATGCTTTAGATAAAGTAAAAGGAGTTGATAAAAGATATTCTACAAATAATATTATAAGTTTTGCTAATGATACAATTAGAAGACAATTACTTTTATATATTCTTAATAAAACTGTTAAAAATAATAAAACTGATTTATTAAGAAAATATTTAAATAAATGGAAAAAAACAACAGATGAAATGAATAGAAAAGCATTTATTATTCAAAACTTTATTAGAAAAATTAAAGTTAAAAAAAATAAAAAAAATGTTACAAAAATTAAAGATATTTTACTTAAATTATTTATGAAACATGATTCTAGTAAACTAGATAAATTATTATATGCATTAAGAAAGTGGCAATTAAAAACTCATTTAATTAATTGCCAATTTAATGCAGATATTATTAAGAAATTTATTGGACATAATTTAAATAAGAGATTAAATAATAAAATTAATCAATTCTTTGTTATTTTAGCAAAAAGAATTCTAGCAAAAAAATTAAAAGATTTAGCAAGAATAAAGAAATTAAGAAATATTATTTTAAAAATTCTTCTTAAAAAATTAATAAGAAATGGAAAAGAATTAGGAACATCAAATAAAATAACATCATTATTAAGAAAAGTAATAATATTTAATAGTACAACTTTAAGAAATAATTTATTAAGAAAATATTTAGATATTTGGAAGAATAAAGTTAAAGATTCAAAAGAAAAAGAAGAAAAATCAGCAAAAATTTTACAAAAATTTTTCAAATCATTAAAAGATAAGAGTAAAAAATCAAGATTATCAATTAGATTAGATAGATTAAAACAAATTTTATTATCAATGACAAGAGAAAGTCCTTTAAGAGTTGCTTTCAATAAATTTAGATCCAAAGTTAAAAGACTTTCTGTTCAAGAAAATGCAGATATCATTCAAAAATTTTGTAAAGTTGTAAAAAATAGAAGGGACCAAGAAAAAGATAAAAAGTTTACTATTAATATTACAAAAGCTTTTGATATTTTATCTAAGATTAATCCTTATAAAAAATATGCTTTTGATAAAATTAAAAAAGCAAAACAAATTGATGGTTTAAAAAAGATTATTGAATATATTATTAAAAAAAGAAATGAACTTTTAAAAGATGTTTTTAATAAAATTAAAAAAGGAAAGAATAAAAATAGACTACTTAAATTAATTAATATTAAAAAAAATGTTAGAGATAATTTATTAAAAAAATATTTGAAAAAATGGCTTGAACAAATAAACAATTTAAAAAGAAAAAGAGCTTCAGAAATAATTCAAAAAAATTATAAATTATTTAAAAGAAGGAAAAAGAAAGATTTTATTAATATTTTCCTTAAAAACATTTTAAAAACAAAAGAAGAAAAAATAAAAGATAATTTAAAAACAACTTTAATGAAATGGCTTAAAAAAGCAAAATTAAAACATGCAAATGAAGCAGCACAAAAAATTCAAGATTATTTAAATAGAAAAACCAATAAAAATAGAGCTAAAAAAAATTGGAGAAGATTATCTATAATATTAGCAAAGAAAAATGGTATTAAAAAATCACTTGATGTAATGAAAAGATTAAAAGATTATTTCAATCTTAGTAAATTTATTAGTATGTTAAAAGAGAGAATGAAAAAGAACATTTTAAAAGATTTACTCAAAAAGCTAAAATTGAAAAAACTTTTAAATTTACTTAAATTAATCTTTACAAACTTTTCAGATAGAAATAAAACACTTTTATTAAATAGATATTTAAATATCTGGAAAGATAAAGCAAATAAATTAAAAAAATTACAAGAAATATTAGAAAAAATGGTAAAAGATATAGATAAAAGAAGAAAAATAATAGCAGCAAAAACTTTAGGAGATGTATTTTTAATTAAAAAATTATTCCATGATATTTTAAGAGTAAGAGCTTTAGAATTTATAAGAAGATTAAAAAATAGTGGTGAATTAAAAAAGAGACTTAGAGCTCTTGGAGATACTCTTGTAAAAACAAAGAATGATTTAGATAATCAAAATAAAAAAATATTCCTTAAATCATTATATAAAGTATATTATATAAGAGCCCTTGATAAATTAGTAAATAATATAAAGAAAAAACAGAAACAAATAAAAAAACAATATGGAAAATATTTCTTGAATTTATTAAAAAGAATAAAAAATCAAAAATCAGAAGATAAATCAAAAGGAAAACATCAAGGATCAAATGATATTAAAAGTACAAGATTACAATTTCGTGGTCATACATCTCCAAAAACAACACCAAAAGAAGATAAAAAACCTTATTTATACATTATTCCATTATTTATAGAATTTCTTAAAAATAAAATAAAAGATAGAAAAGAATATGCATTTAAAAAAATATTAGATAAAGATAAATATAGTAAATTCTGTAGATTAGTAAAAAAATATGTAATGAAAAAACAAATACCAAACAAAAGAGAATTTTTAGATACATTAATGGGAAATTACAAAAATATAAAAACAAGAGGACCATTATTAAATAAATTATATAAATTACTTCGATTATATATAATTCATGAATGGATGAAAACATTAAAATCTCCTTCAAAATTATATAGAATATTTTATTTATTTAAAATGACATTTATGCATAAGGGAATAGCAGAGAGGAGATTTTTACGTGAAATAATAAGAAAATGGCGTTTTACAACATTTGTAAAAGTAATGGCAAAAAGAAAATTAGAATTAATGTATAAAAATTTACATGTATCATATCTTCAAATGGCAAATGAAGTTTTTGGAGATGAAGAATCAACAAATGCTTCAGTTGTAAAAGAATTTGAAAGATTTGGAACTGATGTTGGAATGTGGGGAAATGAAGATCCAAATATACCAACTGAAAGTGGTTATGTGAAATCTGTTAATAAAAAATATATTTTTGAAACTTTAGAAAATGAAAATAAATTATTTGATGAATTTGAAGTTAAAAAAAATATTGTTGTTAGTCAAGTTGTTAAAGGTGATACTCAAATTTCTAGTGATGTTAAAAATGAAGAAAGTGGAAGTGAAAGTTTTAGAAGAAGAAAAAAAGATTTTAAAGATAATATTAATAAAGATGATAGTAAAGATATTAAAAATGAAGAAGGAAGTTCTTCAGGAAGAAGAATTAGAACTTATAATAGAAGAAAAGAAGAAGAAAAAGAAAATGATGATAATATTGAGGGAAAAAGAAGTACTCATAAAATTTATAGAAGAGGAGAAAAATAAATAGTTTAATATTATTAATTTGTTTTAATTTTATTATTTAATAATCAAAAATCTATTGGTTTGTGATATTTTCTTTAATTATTATATATTTTTTTTTAATTTTTTAAATTATTTTTTTTCAATGAAATAAATAAGTTAACATTATAAAAGCTATTATTCCTGAAATATAAGTAATTGTAGTCAATTTTTTTTTAGGATATGCTTTATCATTAAGATAAAAAAAATGTGGAATTTGAAGAAAATTACATATTATATGTAAAATAATTGGACAAATAATATTATTAGAATAAGTATAAGCATAACAAGTATAAGCTCCAAAGATTCCAGTATATATAATTTGAAAAAAAGTTTTTTTTGGATTAGGATTTCTATCTAATAAATGTCTTAGATGTGAAATTCCAAACATTAAAGAAGATAAAAGAGAAGCTTTAACTGGAGTATGACTATTTATTTTTAAAAGATTAAATACTACAAATCTAAAAATAAATTCTTCAATGATAGGGGCATAAATATTTTCCATCCATAATAGAATTCCTGATTTTTTTAAGAATGGATTATTTTCATAAAAATAATTTTCTAATAAATGACCTGAATATAAAACTAATAAATTAAATATTAAAATCATTGACTTAATTGTACGAAATAATATATTTTCACTATTTAACTGTACATATTCTATTAAATTATATGAATATTTTGGCCCAATTATAAATACTACAATATATAATATAAATAAATATAAAAGAGTTCCAAAAAAAATAATTTTTAATTCTGCTTTTCTATATTTTAATTCATTATATTCATAAAGATTTGATATATTTTTCAACGTGTCGAAATATATTTCATTTTTTTTTAAACTTTTTTCATCTACTTTAAAATATTTTGCAAGATAATTTTGGAAAAAATATTTTATAAAATCAATATAAACAACATATAAAAAGACAATTAAAAAAGGAAAAATATCAGAATAAATTAATTTAAAGTTTCCCATTTAATAATATTTTAAAATATTAAATTCAAACATAAATAAATGAATAATTTTAAAAAATTGGATAATTCTCAAAATGAAAATTCAAATTCAATTTCAAATGTAGAATTAGAAGAAAAAATTTTTCATGCATTTCCAATTTTATTTGATAAAAAATTTTTTGAAAGTATATTTTGTTCTTATGATTTTCATGAACAAGAACAATATATGGTCAATTTTTGGTATAATATATTAAAGTTTTTATATCAAGAAATATTTAAAACATTTGCTATGAATACTTCATTTTTATTAAATATTTGTAAAATTCAAAATAGAAAACCAATTGGATTAAAAAATATATTAGTCCAATTAAAAAATGAAAATAAATATATTACTGATAGTGACATTAAAAATATTGAATTTTATAAAAAAAATTATCCAAATCTTTACCCTGAAAAAGATTTAGGATGGGGATTATATTTAAAAAATGGATTTCAATCGATGTACAATTATATTTCTAATTTTAATCAATCTAAAGAAGAGAATGATGATTATTTTTATGAACATAATTTAAATGACAATTTTCTTTATATTGATTATAATTTATTTATTGAAAATTGCGAAGGTATATATTATTTTCTTTTTGAAATACTTAAACAAAATGATATAGATATTATATTAAAAAGTGATTTTGAGCAATATATAATAAGAAATAATCAGTTAAAATATAAAAATTTATTTCTTGATTTATGTTTGATTTATTTAGATAGGATTAAAAAGATATCAATATTTTCAGTTAAAATACAAGAACATAATTTAGAAAGTATCAAATTATTGAAAAATATAAATGATAATGTTAATCAAAAAGATATAGTAATAATAAATATATTTATTTCAATAGATAATATAAAAAATAAATTAAAAGATATTGGAATAATAATAAATGATTGTAAAGAAAATGCAAAAAAATGCTTAAAAGTAAATAATAGAAAAGATGCAATTAATTTTATAAAAAAAAAAAAATTATATGAAAAACATCATAAAAATTATAATAACATGATTTTAACATTGAATCAACTAATTTTGGATTTAAAAAAAATCGAAATTAATAAAAAAACAAAACACATTTTAGAAAAAACAATTCAAATAAAAGATAATATAGAATATAATTTAAGAGAATATGATAAAAATGTATTAAATTTTAAAGAACAATATAATAAAAAAGAACAGATAAATGGATTTTTTTCTGAATATGGAAATATGTATGTCAATGATAATGAAATAAATAATGAAATTGAGGAATTATTGAAAGAAAAAAAGAATATATAAATTTCCCAAATCCAGGAAATTATAGAATAAACAATAATAATGATTAAAAAATATTTTTGAAAAAATTTTAATAAATAAAAAGTTAATCAAAAACCAATCTCAATAATATTTTAAATTAATTTTACAATAAAAAACAAAAATTAAATCTTTTATATTTTTATCCTCTTTCAAAATGACCTTAGAAAAATTTTATTGAATTAAATCTTTCAAAATTTATTTTTAAATTTTTTTGTAATATATAGAAAAGAAAAATAATAAAGGTTTTGAATAAGAAATAGAAATCTCATTAATTATTTATCAGATTAATTTTGAATTTTTTAATATTTTAAAATGAATATTGTCTCTAAAATCCATTCAATATCCAAATTCTTTCTACAATCCTGATATTTTATGTAATGAGACCTAAAGAAAGGATAATATTGTCATATAATATATTCCTAAAGTAATTGATTTTTAAAATTTCATTAATATATTTAATTGATAAATTAATGAGAAATAAAAATCGAAATATATACCAATAATTGAAAAATATATATTTAGAGTAAAGAAAAATTTTTCCAAAAAAATATGTGAATAATTTAGAAATTCCTTTTGTATATTTTATAAATTAAAAATTAATAATATTCTATTAAATCAATTATATAATTTTCTAAAAATTTTTAATGATTTATTTGAAAATTTGAAATAATTTTTGGAAAAAAAATTTAAATTAAAAATATTGATTTAAAAGAATATTTAACTCCAAAAATAAAAATTAAAAATTTTTAACTCAAAAATAAAAAATAAATATTTTTAACTTAATCCAAAACTTATAAAATTTTATTTTTTTTCTTCTCCTTTTTCCCAAGTAATTTCATATTTTCCTTTTCCAAAAAATTTTTCTAACATTTTAGAAGTTTTTTCATGATCACAAGCACCATAAACACTTGATTCACCGTGAATATGAATTTTATTATCTTTAATTTCCATTTTTCCTCCTCCAAGAACTTCATAATTAAATTTATCATTTTCTGTTATATTATATTTTTCTGTAAATGCTTTATAAATATCATTGTGATATTTACATGATGCTGTTCCTTGTATTATTATTCTTTCATCATCTTTCTTTTCTTTTGATGTTATTTTTATTTGAATATATTTAAATTTCCCTTCTTTGTCTATTTCAATTTCTGGGATTTTTTTTTCTGTTTCCATTTATTTTCTATACTTTTTTTCTTTATAGTTTTTTTATTTGGATTTATGTTTTTTTTTAATTATTAATATATTTTAATATATTTAAAAAATCAAATGAATTTTTTAAAAATATAATTATTTATGTTTTTTATTAATATATAATTTTTATTTAAATTTATTTCTTAAGATAATCAATAGTTTATACATACATAAATTATATTAATTATTTTTCTTTCTATAATGATATTTTTAAAAATATACAAAAAAATTTATAAAATAATTCTTAAATTTACAATGAATAGGATATTTTACAATATATCTAGACGCATTGATTTATTAATGATATTTTCATAAATTAAAAAATCCCTATCAATTAAATATAAAAATTATTTGGATTTCTCATCAATAAATAAAAAAAACAAAAAATCTTATTCAGATTAATAAATCTAATAAGAAAAGTGCTAAATTTTTTTTAACATTTGATTGAACTGTTTTAAAGGACTAATTTTTTTATTATCTTTATCAAAATCACTAAACTTTTTAATTAAATCATCATCTAAATCAGGAAAAAGATTTTTATTTGATGATTTATTCTTAATTTTTTTTTTACTTTTATCAAAATAATGTTGAAAAAATTCAGAATAAAATAAATTTGGATCATTTAAATCCATATAATTTCTTTCCATATTTTGATGAATTTCATGTAATAAATTATTTTTTTTCCTTTTGTTAACATTTCCACTATTATTACTTATATAAGAATTAAAAGATATATTAGATTTATTCTTTTTAGAAACTAAACTTCCATCTTTAAATTTACTTTTATTTGAAATTATACTATTATTTATATTTGAGTTAATTGTTGCATTTTTTTTTAAATTTCCAAAAAATTTAACAGAAGGAGTTTTTTTAATAGGTATTTTTCCTTTATTTCTATTTTTTAAATTACTTTTTACTGTTTCATCAAAATTAGTAATTTTAGTTAAAATAGTTTTTATTTTGCTTTTCAATTTTTCATTTTTTGAATATTTATAATTACTTATTTTATTTATATTTTCATATTCACTTTCTATTGAAAAAGATATTTCTGTTGAACAAATTGAATAATTTTCACTAACATTAGAATTTAATCTTGATTTTAATAAACTATGATAATTTAAATTTGTACTATTATTATTATTATTATTTTCTGTAACAATACAAGTTTCATAAGGATATATTTCATTATTTATTTCATTTGGTTTATAAGGAGTAATATTTTGTTTTGGACTATGAATAAAAGGTTCTATTTTTTTCTTTTGTTTTATCTCATCATCTGTTTTAATTGTCTTTTGTAATGATATTTTATTTGAATTATCAGAATCATCTTCTTTACTTTCATTTTCACTTTCATCTTCATTTCCAATGACAGAAATTCTTTTTGTTACTAAAGATTTTTCTGTAATTCCACTTTTAGTTATATTTAAATTATTTGTATTTTCACTAATATCAGAATCTATATTTTTATTTATAGTAATAATCTTATTATTACTATTATATTGATGATTATTTTTATTATAATTATGAATAATGGAATGTTCACTTTTATCTTCAAAAGTTTTATTTTCTTTAATTGTATTTAAAGTTTTAATTGTAGTAATTTCTTTATTTTTTTGAGTGTTTTCTTTAAGAATTTTTTTATCAATTTTTAATTGAGTTTTTTCATCTTCATCTACAGTAATTTCAGTAAAAGAAGGAATTGATTGTAAATCTGTATAGTCTATCATACTTGTTGCAAAAACAGGTGGTTCATCTTCATTAAAATCTCCATTAAATTTATAAAATATTCTATATACTTTATTCATTAATCTTTTTATTTGTTCCCAATTAAAAAGAGATTTTTTATTAATTTTTTTCCAAATTAAAGGAAAACTTGTTGAAATTTCTAAAGCATCTTTTTTATTTAAATAAAATAATTCTGCTTTTCTAGATTTTACTTTTAATCTTAATGAAGATCTTTTATTTAAAAACATTAAAATATCACCAAAATGTTCATTTTTTTGAAGATCTAATATTTTAAAATATTGTACAATTTTTTCAAATACTTTTTCTTCTTCTTCTTCTTCCTCTTCTTCAACCATCATTAAATTTCCTAAAATATCATTTTTTATTGGATCATTTGTTAAATTATTTGATTCTTTTATTTTTGTTTTAGTAATTTCTTTTTCTAATATAATAGGAAGATCTAAACTTAATCTTCCAAATTTAATAAATATTATATCTTCAATAAAATCTCCGTCTTTAATTAAAATATCATTTTTAATTGCTAATATAGGTTTAAAACTTAAAATTACTCTGACAATAAAATCAATATTATTAAAATTTTTAAAAAAAATAAAATTTTTAATAATCCCTTCATACATATTATAAACTACATTATTTTTCAAAGCAACAGGAAGTGAATTAATAATTAATTTCTTATCTTTTTTATTATGAAATAAATTATTTGTTAAAAAAGAATGAATTCTATGGTATAAATCATCACTTAATTCAGGAAAAGACGCTCTAATATCTTCTAAAATTTCACATTTTTGATGATATTCTTCATTTTTATCAGTTAGAACTTTAACATAATTACTAATAGAAGTTAAAGCAAAAGAATAAGCAACAATACCTACAATTTCCATAAATAATCCAAAAACTTTTTCACTTGGTGTAACACATGATATATCACCATAACCTACTGTTGTTACTGTTGTTATTATATAATATATTGCTATAAAATATAAACCAAAAAAACTTTTATTTTCAAAACCAAAATGAATTATCCATCCTGGATATTGGTTTTTACCTATAAAAATAAATATACATGAAACTATGTGTAATCCTATTAAAAATATTAATAAATTTTCATATAAACCTAAATAGGAGTTAAAATGCTCATATTGATTTAAGTAATCTTTTATATAATTTATCAAATAATTTCTTTGGAATACTTTTATAGATTTTGATAACTGTATTGCTATTAATATATAATATATGTTATTTTGATATAATGGTGCACTTAAATATCCTGTATCTCTACATTTATTGTCAAAAATTGCAAATAAAGTTTTAAATGGTATTGCTGATAAAAAATCTATTAAAAAATATTTTTTTAAATAATTCTTTCTTATTTCTTTTAAATCCGTTTGTAATTCTTCATTTACATAAAAAGCTAAAAAAAACGGAATAATATTATCAATTATTAAAATGATATCATTAAATATATCAATGGCTTCTAAAAAATTTAAAAATTTACCTTTTCTACAATAAGTATCATTATAACCTAAAAAAAAAGGAATATAAATTAAATTATAAAAAGTAAAAATGGCAATAATAATATCAAGTAATATAATAAATGTATTTTCAGGGTCAATATAATAATCATTTTTTGTTATATCTTCTTCATCCAAAGAATCATATATTTTACCTAAATTTTGTAAAACTCTATAATTTTCTTTATCATATTGTTGTTGTTCTTCTTCTTCCTTTTCATCGAAAAAACTATCATTATCTCTATTTTTTTCATCTTCATTAAAATCTTCCATAAAATAAGTTTTTCTATTATTATTTATTTCTCTTATTTTAGTATTCCCTATAATTGTTTTTCTAAAATCCCTTTGAATTTCATTTAATTTAATTATACTTTGATTAGTGAAACCACTTAAAGAAGATAAAGAAATATCATCTTGATTATCAGGATTATAAAATTTTTTTTTTTTTTTTTGAAAAATTATATGAGTATTATGTTGTATTTGATTATATAATTCAGGTTGTTCTAAAAATGAAAATTCTAAATCTTTATTTTTCTTTTTTGAAATATAATTTGTTTTTCTTTTGAAAATATGAATATCACTATCTTCATTTTCTTCAAATTTATTTTTTTTTCTTTTAAGTTGAGGAGAATTTAAAAGTTTTCTTTTTGGAGATTTTGTTAAAAACATATTTTTATTCATATGAGTAAAAGATAATGGTCTATTATTTTCTTCATTAAGAAAATTTCTATTTTTTATTAATAATTCTTTAGAAATGATTGTGGATTCTTTTTTATTTTTTGAGTTTTTTGAATTTTTTGTATTTTGATGCTCTATTTTATTATTTTCTTCTAATTCGTATAAACTTTTCTTTTTTAAATGAATTTTATGATAAGAATTTATTTTTTGATAATTCATTCCTGTTGATTTTGTCTCATTTGATTTTGTATGTTTAATTAAATTATCCATTTGTGAAATTTATTTAATATTAATTTAATGGATGTTTTTTTAAAGTTTTTTTTATAAATAAAAACTTTTAAATATAATTTAGATGAATTTAAATATTTTCTCAATTTTATTTTTTATATGACAATTTAATAATACTATTAAATAAAGGATTATTTGTAGAATTAGTTTTATTTAGGCTTGACTATAATTCATTGATTGATTTTAATTTTGAAAGAATTTATTGATTGATAATTATTTTAATATATTTAAATATTTCAAATAAAAACCTTTATTAATTTGATTTTTTCATAAATACTTTATTCAATGATTTATTTTTATTTTTCTGAGTTGAATTTTTCCATATTCATTCATTTGTTATTTAGGATTTTATACATTTATATTAGTTTGTTGATTGAAGCTATTATATTTCAAATTATTTTTTGAATTAAAAATTAGACATTTTGTATTCAATCTAACTTTTTTCATTTTGAACTGGATTATTATTATATTGATTATATTGATTCTACATTGATTATTATAACTCTATTGTTTATAATTTTGAATTATATTCTTATTAAGATATTGATTCTAATTTCAAAGGAGAATATTAGATTTTTATTTTAATATGATTTTTCATATAATCTTTAATAAAATTTAATTTATATTTGGATTCCTATCATCATAACCATTATTATATTTTATAATTCATCCTTTTGTATTCATGTTCATTTCTAATGTTCTTTATTTTTCAATTTTTTTAACTTCTTTTTCCATTATATTGGTTTTTAATTTCATTTATTATTCATTTCGATAATTTTTTAGTTAATTTCTTTTTCAAATTAAATTTTTTTCTTCTTAATTTTTTAAGGTGATACATTATTTCTTTTTGTTATGCATCTAATGTTTTAAATTTTTCTGAATACTATTTTTCATTATTTTTACAAAATGCTTTTTTGTAATTCTATTTTTAATTCAAAATTACATTTTAATTTTGAATTTATCATTTTCAATTTCTTTATATGAAATAGGTCTTTTTTTTTAATTGTAAATCATAAATATTTAATATTAATACTCATGTTCATCTCATAGAAAAATATGAGAAATAAATAATAGACGATAATAAGATAAATTTTTAAAATAATTAAAAGTATATAGATGTTCATAAACTTACTGAAAAATGAAAGATAAAAATAAAATGTATTTCTAATTAAACATTCAACAAGAAGTTTATTTAATGATTCATCATCTCTCTTATTTTTATGATATCTTTTATTGAAGAACATCCTTATTCTCCAATTAGGAGTTTTAAGATACATATCCTAGAAAAAATAAAGACAACTCCAAATCTAAATAAAATTATAAATTTACTATTTTTTATGTTAAAGAAAACATTTAAAAAAATAATTATCTGGATTTTATTTAATGATTATTTTTAAATTTTTACTATAATTTCTAAAACTTCTTCTATCAATTACTATTTGATCAATCATAAAAATTATTAATATTTTTTATTTTAAAATAAAAAAGTTTCATCTCCATCTATAATAATTAAAATTCAATTAGAATTATATTAATAGAAAAAATATTTTTATTGTTTCTTTTTATAGTTTTTTTAAATTAAATGTTTATTTTTAGAGAGAGTATTCCATCATTCATATATATTGTTTTGGAAACTCATAATAATATCTTTATTTATCAGATTATTCTATTTGTTTGAGGCTCAAGAAAAAAAATTTCTTCTGTTTTCTTATGTAATTACAATAATTATCTAAAAATTTATTATTAAATTATCCTAAATATCTGTATGAAATAGTTTATTGGTTTTCCAAAAAAATCCTAATAAAAAATAATCTATTATTTTTAATATTTTTTCTACTTTTAATTAAAATTCATCAAAACATTTTAAAAAAATAAATAATAATTATATTTTTATTCATATTGTTGATTATTTTTGATATTAATTATTATCAATTATTTAATGATAATAATGAAAGTTTTCAATAATAATTATTTTTATTTTTTTTCAAATTTTTATGTTTTGACGGATTAATGATTTTTTATATAAGTAAGTAATTACCACTTTTCTTCGGGGTGGTAGTTTAAATAAAGATTTCATTTATTAATAATTGCTTTTCCAATTTCTTTTTAATTGATTTAAGATAAATAATATATTGTTTATTTAAGTTTTTAATTTTAAATTTTTCTATATCCAAAAAAAATAATATTTAACATCAAAAAGGATTTGAATCTGATTATAATATCAATTAATGTTATCTTTTAATTTTTTATTTAATTGTTATTTTATGGATAATTTTTAAATATTTATTTTTTCATATAAAAATTTTCATTACATGAAATTTTTACTTTCACTTCATTTTTTTTTAAAATATTGTTTTTTCTTTTAATATTTAAAATTATCAAATAAACATATTTTTTAAATTAATAAATGATTTTAAATTAATCAAAATCACTATAATTATGATTATCCAAGTTGAATATCATATTTATTTATTAATTTTTTATTATGAATTATATCATAAAAATCATTATTTATTTTTTTAATATTTTATTCATTTCCAATAAATCTAATCAATTTTTTGTTCATATCAAGTTATCTATTTTTTCTTATTTTTTTGAGAATAATTTCCAGATATTGAAAAAAAATAAAAATATATTAGAAAAAATAGAATAAGAAAAAGAAGAAAAAAAATGATAATTATCATTATTTTGAGAGAAATTTATAGAAAATAGAAAAAAATAAAAAATTTTTAAATTTTTTTGGAAATTTTATTATTGATTCCAAACACAAATAAAATAATTAATAAAACAATTAAAAAATATTATTTATTTAGAAATTAACACAATTTAAATTGTTATTTAAAAATTTAAATCCAATATAAAATATATTTTTAATTTTTTCCAAATCAAAATTATTATTATAAATATATATATTTAAATAACTCTATTTATTACTCAAATTATATACATTTATATTAAAAAAATTATTCATAATTATTTAAATTTATTCAATTCAATTTGAATTAAATCTCTTATGAATTCTACATTTTTAGGATCATCAATTTTATTTTCTTTAACAAAGTCTTCAATAGTTTCATCTATATTAATCCCTTTATAAATATAAATTTTTTTACTTCTATTTATTAAATTTATATCAAGAATAAATAAAGGTTTACTATTCAATAAATTATTTCCTTTATTAATTGGACATTTATTATTTTGATTATTAATATTTGATGAAGAAACATTTTTTTTAATTGAATTTTCTTTTTTTTTTTTTTTAAAAACTTTATCAACACTTTTAACTTCGTTTTTGGAATTTTCTTGATTATTTCTTGACTGATAAGTTATTCTATTCTTTTCTTTTTCATCTTGTTTTGAATTTTTTGTTGTTTTAATATTATAAAAAGAATAATTATCTAAGTATAATATTGCATTTTTTAAATTATTATTTTTAGGAATTTTATTTTTAATTAAACATTTGGATTTTATTCTTTTCATTTCCTTCAATGAATTAATTTTTTTATTTGAAACTTCAAAAGATTTATTTCTAGAATGAGAAACATTGAAAGAATTTTGTCTAAATTTGCAATTTTGAGTATTATAATTATTTTTTTTTTCATTATAATTTCTTGTTAAATTTAATTTAGGTTTATCTTCTTTTAATATATTCATTGATAAATTATTATCATTCTTTATTTTTGTTTCATTATTCAAAGTATCATTAATTTTTTTATTTTTATCTCTTTGAAAAAAAAAATTTGTTAATTGAGGTTTAAAAGTACATTCTTGTGTTTCAATTTTCAATTGTTCTTCTTTTAAATTATTATTATTGATTGTTTTCATATTTTGATATTTAGAAATATGAGAAAATAAATTTCCTTTAACTTTTTCATTATATTTAGTATTTAAAATTGGTTTGAAAGTAAAATTTTTATTTGTGAAAAAATTATAATTATTATTTTCATTCATTTTTGATAGATTATTTTTAAAATTATTATATAATATTTTATAATCATTATAAATTTTTTTTGATTGATTTGAATTTATAATATATGTATTAATTTTTAAATGATTAGTTAATTTATTTATTGGGGTTCTTGATGAAGAAGAAGTACTTGAAAAACTTCTTCTTTTATGAATTTCATTATTGATTGTTAAATTTTTGATTTTATTCTCAGATTTTAAATTTATAATTGATAAGGAAAAGATAAAAAATTGTTTAACAGAAATATATTTTTCTATTTTATTTATTCTTAAATAATCATATATATTTTTTGCTAAATTTATTTCTATATTATTGCCTTCATGTTTCAAATAACCTAATTTTTTTATGAATATTATAAATTCATTATAATTTAATTTATCTATAAATTGAATTTTATTTTCTTTAAATAATTCATCTAAAATATTTTGAAAATATATTTTATATTTATTATATAATATTTTTTTTGAATTATTATTAAGTTTAATTTCTTTTTTATAAAAATTATTATTCATATTTATATTTTTTTTTTCATGATAAGAATTATTTAAATATAATTTGTCAAAAATATCTTTTTTACGAATTGAATAAGATTTATTCCTTCTTAAAGATTTAATTTTAATTTTAAATTTTTTTCTTTGACTATATAATCTATTGAAAACATTTTCTCTTTTTTCTGTATTTGGAAGAAATATTTCTTTTTTTTTTTTAATCAAGCTTTTAAAATAAATTTTTAAATCTTCCAATATTCTTTCATTTGGAAAATCTTTATATTTATCAATTGATTTTATTAAAGTAATTATATGATTCATTAAATCAAGAGAAGGATTATTTTTTGTTGATAAAATTAAACTTGCAATTCCAATATAATTTTTCATAATCTCATCAAAATTAATTTGTTCATTTTTATATAATTCTTTATTATATAATGTTAATTGATTTTTAATTTCATTTTCATCTGGAATACAATTATCATTTGAAATTATTGAATTATTTGAAGTATTTGTTAATAAATTTTTATTATTCTTTTTATCATTTTCCATTCACAATTAAAAAATTAATAACAAATTGAAATTAAATTAAAATAAATAAATAATATATTTTTCAAAAAATGAACCATGAAATAAAAAAGTCAAAAATTAATAAATAAAGGAATAAAAAATAATATATAAAAAATTTCAAAAAAAAAAGAGAAATTGAAAAAAATGGTAAAAATGCGTCGAGAACAACAAAAGTAAATAACTTATATTTTTATAAAAATAAAATTAGAGAAAAAACTGAAAAAATATTAAAATTTATGGGTAAACATCCAAAATTTACAAAATTAAAATACCACAACATAATATATAATTTAGGAGATTGTTTATGTATTCAAGATAAAGAAAATAAATATCTATTTGCAAAACTATTAGAAATCATACCATCAAATGGTTTAAAAAAACATTCATTATGGCCAACAATTAAAGTACAATGGTATTATTTAAAATCAGATTTAAATAGAGAAAAAAATAATTTATTAAATCCAAAAGCATATGATTCAATAAGTGAATTTGAATTATTTGAATCACCGCATAATGATATAATATATATTGAAAGTGTTATTTGTAAATGTTATGCTTTAAAATATGAAGATTATATTAGTTTAGAAGAAAGTGATGATACTATGTATTTTACCAGAGCTAAATATAATCCTTATAAAGAACTATTAGATCCTCCTTTTGATTCTTGGGAAAAAATCTGTAAATGTAAAATGCCTTTTAATCCTGATAAATTATATATTACTTGTGATGGATGTCAAAAAAGCTTTCATCCTGAATGTTTTAATATTAAAGAAGAAGAAATTGAAAAAATTGAATTTTTTTGTGATGAATGTAAAGGAAAGAAAAATAAATAGTAATTATTTTTAATTTTAATTAAGATTTTATTTCTTTTAAAAAACAATTATATTTATTATTAATTAAAAATGTTATTTATAAACTTTATCTAGCAAATATGTTAAAAATAATTATTCATAAATAAATTAATGATATAAAAGCATTTTAATAATATCTTATTCAAGAGCAATAATTATATTGTTAACAATTTATTAAAAATTTCATTAATAAAAACAATTCATATTTTTGTAAAGCTCCCTATTAAGTAAAATTGAATTCATGAAAATTATTAATTAACGTTATATAATATATTTTTATCAATATTCTTTTCCCAAAAATAAGTGATTTGAATTAATAAATAATTAGTTTTTGAATGTTACATTAATTTAATGTTTTTTTATAATAAAATGTGTTAAATTTAAGTTTATTTTTTATTGATTATTTGAATAAAAAAAATTTTAACCATTTTTGATTTTTGTATTTATTTTTGTTTTTTTCTTTTTTATTTATATATTTAATTTTAAATTATGTCATATTTAAATGAAATTTTAAGAATGAATAAAATAACAAATGATATTGGTGTATTTAAATTAACTCCTGTTGAGGCTTTTCTTATAAATAAAAATCTTCCTTTTGGAATTAAATTAATTTTAGAAAATGAATATAACAAAAAATTTTTATGTTATTCTTCAAAAAAAAAAAGTAATTTACTAAAAAGAAAAAGAATAAAAAAAAAGTTTTATCATAATCTAAAATCAATTTCAAATACAAATGACTCAAGTAAATCAATAACAAAAAAAAGAAAAAAATTTAAGTTAATAAATAAGCAAAATGCACGTGTAGATTATAACTTAATTATAAAGTATAAATGTTTAATTTTTTTAACAAAAATATCAGAAAATGAATTTGAACCAATTTTTATATTTAATAAACCATCAATAAGAGATATAGAAAATGATGTTTATAAAAATAAATATATATCTTTTTTTCAATTTAAATTATCAATTAGAAAATTTTGGTTATATTTTTATAAAAATAATAAAAATAAAAAAATATTTGAACAAACAGAGAAATTATGTATTTTATCTGAAGATATTTTTCAAAAAATTGAAGATTTATCAGAAGATATTATAATTCAAGAATATAATAAACTAGTTTTAAATGAGAAAAATTCTTTATTTCAAGTGAAAAATATTTCTTCTATAAATGACAAATTTAAAATTAAGAATAAAAAAATTCAAGAAAAAAAGTTTATGTCTCCTATTAAGATTAAAGAAAATAAATTTGAAGATTCTTTTTTAAATGAAGAAAAAAATATTTTAAGTGAAAAAATTAAATGTTTAAATCAAAACCAATTACAAGGAATTATTCCGTTATTATCAGATTTTTTCTCAAATATAAATAATGTAACAGATCAATATGTTGAATTTGATATAGAAAAATTAAATAAAGAACAAACTTTAAGAGTTGAAAAATATGTAGATGAATGTATGAAATTGAATTCAAGAAATAATGAAATTAATAATAATAAAAAAGATAATAATAATACTGTCATTGATAATAATAATGACAAAAAAAATGAGAATGATATTTATAAAGTTAATGAGAATATTAAGAATAATCATTTTAATCATAAAAATATAAATGATAATAATAATAAAAATAATGAAGTAAATAATGTAAAAAATTCAAACAAAGAGAAAAACAATTTAAGTGATAGTTTAAAATCTAAAAATAAAGAAAAAAAAGATTTGGACTTAAATTCTAAAATTGATAATAAAATAATTAGTCCCTATAATAATAATAAAATTAGTAGTCTCTATAATAATAATAATTTCAACATTGATACTAACAAAAGTTTTAATTTTAGTGGTCATAATTTTTTTGATAATCATAATTATAGTTATGATATTTTGAATGAAAATTCTTTTTATAATTTAAATAATTCTTTTGAAAGGGGACAATTTGGAAATTCTTTTTTTAATTCTTTAAATATGAGTAAAATTAGTCTTAATGATGGAAAAAACAATCAAGATGCTAATCTGGATAATTTAATCAATCAAGAAGGTTCAAAATTATCTAATAAATCAAGTGTTTCAAATATTGAATCAGAATCATTTGATTTTCACTAATTATAACTTATTAATATATTTTTTATTTATAATATTCTATTTCATTTATATATATTTAACTAAAATAAAAAATAAATTAATTAAATATTTTTCATTCAATAAAATTAAAAAAAATGAATTTAATAAAATAATAAAAATTATTATTTTCTTATATATAAAAGTAAAAAAATGGAAAATCCAAAATATGAATTAAAATATAAAAAAATTCCTGAACAAGATTTATTAATAGGAATAGATATAGGAGGTACACTAACAAAAGTAGCAATAGTAACATTAAATACAGATAAAGAAATATATAATATATTAAAAAACTTCAAAAATATAAAAGAAATAAAAACGAATGATCATATATTAAATTTATTATTTTTTCCAACTTCTGATTTTGAAAAAGAAATTATTTCTTTATTGAAAAGTATAAATAATATATATAAAATAAATCAAATAAATTCAACAGGTGGAGGAGCGTATAAATATAATCAAATAATAAAAGAAAATTTTCCCGAAATAAAATATCTAAAATTTGACGAATTAATTTCTTTAGTTAATGGTTATATATTTATGAATGAATTTGAATATATTTATAAAATAGAAGAAAATTATAAAAAAATATTTCTTCCATCAAATGATTTAATTTATCCTCATATAACAGTAAATATAGGAAGTGGTGTTAGTATTTTAAAAGTTTCATCTCCTAATAATAAAGATATTGTGAGAGTAGCTGGAAGTATTATGGGAGGAGGAACTTTAATTGGTCTTTCTAAAATATTAATTGGAATTGATGATTATAATACAATTTTAAATCTTGCTCAAAAAGGTAATTTCCGTAATATTGATTTATTTAATGATGATTTTCATTATAAATCTAATAATCAAATTAATTGTAAAAATTATATTATTAATAATAATATAAATAATATTAATGAGAATAATAATAACGAAAATATTGATGAAAATGAAATTCCTGTTTCTAGTTTTGGAAAAGTTAGTAATCTTATTTCTAATGAAAAGAAAAAATTCAAAAAAGAAGATATTGCTTTAAGTTTATTAAATATGATTTGTTTACATATTACACAAATTACTTGTATAGTTGCTAAAAAATATAATATAGAAAATATATACTTTTATGGCAATTTTACTATTTCTGATTTTGCTATTAATTTACTTAATAAATGCACTTTGACTTGGAATAAAACTTTAAATGTTAGATTTAATGTTCTTGATGGTTTTCTTGGTTCAATAGGAACTTTAATAGAAAAAAATAAATAACCTAAATATTATTTATATTTTAATTTATCAAACTATGATAGTAAATACTATATAGCCTAAAAAATTTAAAAAAAAAAATTTAAAAGTTTATTTAAAAAAAATCTTAAAATAAATAAAATACTCAAAAATAAAAATAAAAAAATGGGAAACAAAAGTCAATCACTTAAAACAGATATAACATCAATAAACAGTAAAAAAAATAATCTTTATAAAAACAATAAAAAATAAAAATAAATAAAATAGTAACAAAGGATAACTTTGAATATCAAAACATAATAGGAAAAGGAGGCTTTGGTAAAGTATGGAGAGTAAAATTAAAGAAATATAATAAAGAATTTGCAATGAAAGAAATGTTAAAAAAAAAAATATTAGACAAAAGAAGTGAAAAAGGAGTATTATATGAGAGAGATCTTCTTCAAAAAATGCATCATACATTTATAGTAAATATGTATTTTTCATTTCAAGACAAAGAATATTTATATTTAGTAATGGATTTATTAACAGGAGGAGATTTAAGATATTATTATAGTAGACATATAAGATTTAATGAAATACAGACAAAATTTATAATAGCAAATTTAATATTAGGTTTAGAATATATTCATCAAAATAATATAATTCATAGAGATTTAAAACCAGAAAATTTAGTATTTGCATCAAATGGTTATATAAAAATAACAGATTTTGGAATAGCAAAAATAACAAAAGAAGTTTCTGATAAAGATTCTTCAGGAACTCCTGGTTATATGGCTCCTGAAGTTATGTTAGGTCATCCTTATAATCAATGTGTTGATTATTTTGCTTTAGGTGTTATTGCTTTTGAATTAATGCTTAAAAAAAGACCTTATATAGGAAAAAATAGAAAAGATATTAAAGATAAAATATTATCTCATCAAGTTCAAATTAAAAGAAAAGAAATTCCTATTAATTGGAGTATTGAAGGTGCTGATTTTATTAATAAATTAATTCTTAGAAAAAGTAAAGAAAGATTAGGTTATCATGGAATTTCAGAAATTAAAAATCATCCTTGGTTTAAATATTATAATTGGAAAAATTTATATTTACAAAAAGAAATTGCACCTTTTATTCCTAATCAAAATGAAGATAATTATGATTCTAAACATTGTTGTGCTCCTGAAAATTGTGGTTATGATACTAAAGAAAGATATAGAAAAATTGTTGCTAGTGATAAATTTAAAGTGGCTTTTATTGATTATCATAATTTTAATAGATTTTTTCAGGGAAATGAAAAAGAAAAAATGTTTTATAATCCACATATTATTTATGATGAATTTGAAAAACAAGAAACAATGGCTTTTGGAGAAAATAATAATAATATTAATATTAATGAAAAAAATATAACAAGGAAAATAAATAATAAAAATTTGAAAAGAGAACTTAGTGCTGAACCTGGAAAAATCAAACTTACAGAAATAAAAAATAATTCTCTTATGAAAAAAACAGTTTCTGGTTTTTTTCAAGAAAATAAAAAAAATAAGAATAATCCTATTATTATTAATAATACTGGAAATAATATTTCTGTTAAAGATAAAAATAATTTAGAAAATAATGATAAAGATAATATTAGAGCTGAAATTCCTTTAATTGATCCTCAAATAAAAAGTAGAAATCAAAGTAATGGAAAATATGATGCTTTTAAACCTCATAAAAAATACAAATCTTTAGGAATTAAATTCCAATATGAATTTTAATTATTATGATTATGGAAATTTTATATTAAAAAAAATGTAAATTAATTCAATTTTTAAATTTTTGATTTTGATAAGATAAATATATAAAATAAATATATTATAGAATAATGTTTTAAATATTTTATAAAATAATTTTAAAAAAAAATATGAGTTTTGCAAAAGCAGGAATTATAATAAAGAAAAAAAAAGGATTGAAAAATATAATAAGAAATAATAAAAAAGATAAAATATCATTAAATATATTAGAGAAAGATAAAAGATCAAGAAATAAAATATTAATATTAGAAGGAAGAGAAATATCTCAAACTTTAAAGAATTTAACATCAAAATTTAAATTTTCTAAAACACCATCAATTCAAAAAATAAAAGAAGAAAATAATAAATTTAAAACAGAATATAATTTAGTTATTAATAATAAAAAAAAAGAGAATAAAATGAATTTAAATATCAATGATATAATATTACAATATAAAGAAAAAGGATATAAAATTCCTAAATTATCTTCTGCAAATGATATATTTAATTCTAATCCTTTAATTGAAAGTGATACCGACAAAATGATAGAAGATATAATTAATAGGTCTAATAACAATAAATCTTTAAAAAAAAAATTTAGTAAATCATTTAGTAACTTAAATATAAATATTGTTAGAGAAAATGAAAAAAAAGTTTTATCTTATTTACATAAGTTAAATAATTTAATTGATGATAAACAACATAAACAAAATTTTGAAGAAAATTTTAATTTTGAATTAAATCAAAATTTAATAAATTTAAATCAAAATAAAGAAAATAAAATTGAAGAAAATGATAAAGATTTATTAAAAGAAATAAAATGCTTATTAAATTTAATAAATAAAGCAGAAAATGATTCTATTAAAAAAAAAAAATATTCAAAACAAATTTATATTAAAAATAATGAGAGACTATCAAAAAAATTAATTGCTCTTCCAATTTCTTTATCAGAGTCAACATTTAACAAATCAAATAATATTAATTTAAAAAATACTTTCAGTTCAAATAATATTATTTTAAATAAAAATCATAATGAAAAATTAAAAAATTTAAAATCTTATCCTCTAATTTTCCAAAAACAAAGAAATCAATATTTTAATAAAAAAAATAATATAAAAAATATAGTTTTGACTCCTCAAACAAATAATAAGAAAAAAGAATCAACTTTTAACAATTACCATAATTTAATTAAATCAAGAACTTCATCAACAATTTTTTCATATAGAAATAATAATAATTTAAGTGATGCTAAAAAAAATGATTGTGAAGGAATTTTTCAAATTGCTTATAAAAAAATAATTTTAGGTGATAATAAAGAAACAATTAATTTACTTAAACAATATTTACAAAATATGAAGCATTATTCTAATGAAGAATTAGAAAATATTTGGGAAACAGAATCTAAAGAAAATTTATTAAGTAATGTAACTAAAATTAAAGATATTATTAAGAAAGGGAAAATTCAAGAAAAATCGGAAAAACTATATTTAAATAATACTCTTATTCAAAGAATTAAGCCTAAATTACAAAAAATGTTTGAAACTGAGAGAAAAATTAACAATTTCGAAAAAGATTATGTAAAAAGTTTAATTAGTGATTCATAAATATTTATAATTTATAATTATAATTAAAAAAATATAAATTGTACTTAAAAAATGACTACAATTATAAAAATAATACTTAATTAAGAAGTCTATTTATTATAATAGAATTTAATGATTGAAAATGTCAAAATATTATTTTTGATTTAATAAAGCCTATTCAAAATTTTTAATTTTTCATAAAAATATTTTTCTATTATCAATTTTTTAAACAATTATAAGGAAAATAAATTGTAAAATTTGTTCATTTCATTTTTAAATTAATAAATAACTAAAGCTCAATTTTTTTTATATATCATTAATATTTTTTAGTTTTATTAATAGATAAATCTTTTATCATTTTATTCTTAAAATTATTTATGAAAATGTTAAAAGTTCTTCTTTAATTATTATTTGTATAATTTTAAATTTTTTTTAATGAATGAATTTCCTTCCAATTCATTTTCCAAAAATATTTCTAATAATATTTATAAAATAAATTTGGATAATTTATTAAAAAAATTTTTTAGAATCAATAAACTTCAAAAATAAAAAAAATATTAAATAAATAATTTAACAGTTAGTAATACTAGGAGGAGAGTTATTAATTAAATTATTATCAATAACATAATGTAACTCCCATCTTAAAGAAGGATGAGAATAATAACTTAAAACTTGTAATCTAATTAATTTAGCAGGAATAATTTGAGGAAAATATCTTTTAACAACAGAAGTATTATTAATATTCCCTTCAAATTCACATAAATTAACTAAATGATTCTCACTAGAATCTTTAGACCATAAAATTCTAAATTTTGTTATATATTGATTATAATCTTGTCTTCCTTGAATTGAAATAGCATTAATCAATAATTGTTGACCTAAATCTACTTGAATCCAAGGTCTTTCTTTATCATTTTCACCTGCACACCATGCACTAGATGAGCCTGAAGGCATTGTTTTATTTAATTTACATCCTTTTACTGAATGGTTTGAATTATATTCTGATGATGCTTTTATTCTCTCATCAAAATCTCCATATGATATACCTACTAAATAATCTATCATTTTATTTTTTTTTAATTTTAAATAATTTAATTTCAATAACTATTCTCATTTATATAAAAAAATTAATATATTTAATTGTTTATATTTATTTTAATTTTCTTCTTTCATTCTTTCTAATTCATTTTTTTTATATCTTTCTACTACTCTTTGAGCTATTATTTTTTGTCTTTTTGCACTATCAATATATTTTAAAATTGAATTAAGTAACTTTGAATTTAAAATTGATTGTTGTTCTTTAATTTTCAATTTATTTTTATTATAATTATAATTAACATCAATATTATCATCAGCAAAAAAATTAGTTTCTACATCAAGAGCGTTATTAATTCTTTCAATTTTTAAATTTTCAGCAAAAATAATTTTTTTTTGCCGTCTATGATATCTTTCAATTTCATCTTCTTTTTCTTTATTAAATTCTTTTTTTTTAATTTTTACATTTTCTTCAAATTTATTTAAAATTTTTTGGTCATTTTGAATTTTATCAATAAAATTTCTAGAAAAAGTAATTAAAGAAGAAGTATCATATCTTGCAAGATCTAAATGAATATTTAAATTAATATATTCTTTATTTGAAAATTTATATCCATCAATTTTTTTTTTTAAAACTTTAAAAATTTCAGTACATCCAGTAAAAAAATTACAAACATTATTTAAAAATTTATAATTTAAATTTAAACATTCTTTTTCATTTTTATAATTTTTCTTTATTTCTTCTTCAAAATCTGGAATTGGAATATAAAGAATTTGTTCTAAAGAATCATAAAATTTATTTAATAAAATAGGAGTAATTTTAACTAAAATAAAACAAATTTCTTCTATTTTACTATTAAATTCTGCTTTTAATAAACCTTCTAAATTATCAAAAGTTTGTAAAAAAACTCCATTGTACATATATTTAGTTTTAAAATAAGAAATATTATCCAATAATAAATTTATTTTATCTGAAATTGTTGCCATTTGAATATTTGTATCATTAACATTATACATTGAATTTTTTAAAAAATTTGGAATATGATATATATTATAAGTTTTTTTTATTATTTCTTTTTCAGAAAGTTTAAATTTTCTCTCATGATATATTTCATTGTTATTTAAATTTAAAGAATTTTTAAATAAAGGTTTACAAGAAAATTTTGAATTAGTTGATATTGTGGAAAGAGAAATTAATGGTATTTTTACTTTTTTATTTTCTTCATTTATTACAGATTCAAATTGTTTATCACCTTCAATATCTTCTTCATTATCATGATTAGAATTATTTTCATTTATATTAATATTTCCATTTTTATTTTCTATCCTTTTTGATAAAACTAAATTATTATTATTTAACAAAGTATTTTTTGAAAATAAAGATTCTGAAGTATATTTTAAATTTTTTTTTAATAAATACATTGTTAGATCAACTTTTTTTTTTATTTTATCTATATCATTACACATTTTTTCAAAGACTGTCATTTTTGAAGAACTTTTATTTTTTAATCTTTTTCCTTGTAAATGAAATAATCTCCCAGTTTGATTGTTAATAGTTAATTGAGATATTTTTGATTTATTGATATCTAAATTACTTTGATATTTTGATAAATGGAAAGAAGTAGAATTTAAACAATTTCTTGAGATATTATTAGAATTTTGATTAAATTTTTCACCCCATAAAACTTTATTTTTTTTGACAATTGTTTTTTGTTGATTTTTTTCTTTTAATTTTGATAAATTTCTATCAAAAAAATGATTTGATGTATAATTTTTTTGGGAAAGTGATTTTTTCATTTTTTTTATTATATTTGAATCATCTTTTTCTCTTTGAGTTTTTTGAAAGTTAATGTTCATGTAATTTTATATATTTAAACATAAATATTTTTTTATAATTAAGTTATTTTAAATAAATATATAACTTTTTCTAAACTTTATAAAAAAAAAATAGAATAATTTTTTTTCAAATAAAAAATTAAAAATATTCTATCTTACAAAATATAATATGACATTAAATAGAATTTTATTTATCAATAATATTTTAAGTAATTTCTACTTTTTCAATTTAGAATAAATTAATATAATCTTTAGAAAGTTTATACTATTGTTTATTTTATAGTATTTGTTTATAAAAATAAATAATATTTAGGTTTAAAACAAGATTTTTCTAATATTTTTGAATTGTTTTTTAGATAATTTCAAACCTCTTTATTATTTTTACTTTAAAAACATTTTACAAATGTTTCCTTTGAATTATCTCCAATTCATTTTAATTTAAAAATTCTTATTTTTTGAATAAATTATTTATTAAATAATATATTTATTTTCTCTTCCTTTTAATTAAATCATTTTTTTATTTCCTTAAATTAAATAAATCATTAAAAATCAATATAAAAAACTATTAAATTTTAATTTGTAAAGAATTCAAAATTGAATTAATTTAAAAACTTTTTTTCAATATTTATTTTTTTGAATGAAAAAAAAAATAATAAAAAAAAAGAAATATCAATGTCAGAAAACTCTCCAATAATTCCAAAAGAAACAATAATACAAAAAACAACAAAATTACCTCCATTAGTTCAAAAAAAAATAATACAAAAAGTACAAATTCCAACAACATTTTCATTAAAAGCAAGGAATAATATAATAAGTCCTTTATCAATGAGAGATGATAATACAATAGAAACAACAACAGAAAATTCTAAATTTAAAAGTTTAAATTCTTATAATTCTCCTATTATTCAAAGATCTCCTTCTAATGATATTTTAAAAATAAAAAGAAATAATATTTTAGTTCCAATTGACGTGAAAAAAAAAATTTCAGGGAATATTAATAATAATAATTTTACTATTATTCTTCCTAAAATAAATATTAAAAAAAAAAAAGTTAGAACTGATAGAAATGGAAATGAAATTACTCATAAAAATAAAAAAAATGTTAAAGTTACTTTTATTGATCAAGTTGAAGAAGTTCCTTTTACAGAAGTTGTTGAAATTGAAAGTTTAAAAAAATATAATTATATTTCTGGACAAAGCGATAAAAAAGAAATTTATGTTAGAGAAACTTGTTGTAGTAGTTGTTATATTATTTGAAATTTATTATAATATTTTTGTATAGTTTATTAAGGTATTTTATCTTTTTTTATAATTATTTCTTATTAAATGAAATTATAGATTTTTTACTTAGAAAAAATTATAAAAACAATTTAAAAAAAAACTTTCACAATTTAAAAAATAAAAGAATAAAATAATCAATTCAAAAAATATCTTTTTTTTATAATTGTTATTAATAAATTATTCAGATTAAAAACTTCCTTAATGAAGCTAAAAAAATTAAACCTGATGATTATGATTAGTGTTATGATTATAACTATGTCTATGTATTATTATTAAAAGAAATAAAATTTGTATCTACTAAATTTTAATATACATATTTCTATTTTTTTTAAATATCAAAAATATTTTGAAAATAGGATATTTAGAAATTTTTATTATTCTTTCATTCTTTGGATATTACATATATTATTCAATAAATTT